>BGNK01001015.1:140416-178848 GCA_003297005.1 Symbiodinium sp. clade A Y106
CCCCCCCCCCCCCCACCACACCTACACCCCAAACATGATACACACAAAATCTGACAGGGTTCCCAAAACCCTTTGATAAGATATACTGATATACTGTAGGAATATTCAGTACATTAGAAGACGGTAAGAGGTCCTATGAAACTCAAAGAGCATTCCTTTCTTCGGGGTGGGTAGGATTATAGGTGCTTCAGTTGGCGATATACATAGATGTCACCTATAGTTACCGTACTTTGGGCTCGCTTGCTGCATCCCCGGATCCTTCAAGTAGACCGTGAACCTTAGACCCCAAAGACGTATAGGGCCTTACAGAACCTTGGTAGTTCCCTGATAGAGCCCGTGTAGAACCCTTATAGTAGGTAGACCCCAAACCCCGATAGGGCCTCACAGAAACCTTGGTGGTTCCCTTATAGAACCCGTGTAGAACCCTTACTTACAGTAGAAGCCAGAAAGTTGGAACATGGCTTTAGAAGGATTAGTGCTAGGATCCCTTATACTTTACCTTAAGGGCATGAGGATAGTGATGTTCCAACTTTCTGGCTTCTACTACATACTAGGTAAGGGGTATTGCATTCTCTGGGTTCTCTTCAACAGATGCCGGCACCTACGGCCTCTCTGCTAGGCGTTCTTCTGGTTGACTCTTAAGACTTTAACTTTTTGGGGTTTCTATATGAACTATAATAAGTAGGCTAAAAGTTTAACTTTTAGGAGGGGTTCAGAAGTCGGCCGAGTCTGCAAACAAACTTTCTCTTCACCTGGGAGTTTCCGAAAATAGGGGACCCTAATATAGTACCCTAAATAGTAGGATCCTTATAATAAGGGCCCGAAAACAAGGAATAAGGTACCCCTAATTTTCGGAAACCCTAAACCTTAAACCCTTTATAGAACCCTTATAGATCCCTTTAAGGAACCCTTAAAGGATCCCTTTAAAGGTCCCCCCAATTTCGGAAACTCCCACCTTGACCTCTGAAGCCCTGACCTTACAGCTCCATGGGCTCTGAAACCCTACTTAGAGGATCATGGGACTTAGTAAGTAGATTATAATTGGGGTTATAAGTCCCCTAAGTGGGGTTATCCTAATTATAACCTACTTATAACCTTACTTACTAAGTCCCATGATCCTCTAAGGAACCCTAGAGCTCCTTGAGCTCTAAAACCTCGCCCTTAAAGCTTCGGGTTGAGGATTTAGGGTTTAGGGTTTAGGGTTTAGGGTTCAGGGTTTAGGGTTTAGGGTTCAGGGTTTAGGGTTTAGGGTTCAGGGTTTAGGGTTTAGGTTCAACACGGTTTTGGCTTTAGGGTTTTTAGGGTTTGGGGTACTTACGGATGAGTGGGTTTACGGGTAGAGTATACAAGAAGCGGATGCAAGACAATCGCTGAGGAGGCTGCCAAGGTCCAGAAGATGATCCAGGCGTTTTAGGTTTTGTTTGATGGTTTCGGGGTCCTTTGAGGATTTCGGGCTCTTGGGTAGTTGTTGGGACTTTCCCTTTGTTGGGTTTACGGTTACTGTTAAAGGGATCTCCAAAAACATGTTCTTGCTTAGCTTCTTGGGAGATCACGGTATCCTGCTCTCCGGTTAGGGATCAGGGCTTGATGAACTTCATTTACGACCAGGCTTCCACATTACACCCTAAGCCTAAGCCCCAAACCCCATAGGGCTTTACAGGGTTGGGGGGTCTAGAGATTTGCACTTAGGGAATAGTTCATGGTCTCGCAACCTGTTTTTTGAGTGTTCTGTTATGGATCTCTGGTTAACATAGTTCGGGTTCAACTTTTTGGATTTCCGTGCTTGGGAGTTGGGGCTTCTCATGTCGTGCAGGGTTTGGTCTAAGAGTCGTGGTTTCGGATGTATGTTTCGGAGCCCTAAACCAAAAAAAACCCTAAACCCCTAAACCCTAAACCGTAAACCCTAGGGATTATAGGAAGTACGATGTAAGTTGCGGAATTCGGATTGCTCCTGCGAGCCTGGTAAGCCGATAGGGTGAGGCCGATGATTCTTCGGTTTAGGGTTTAGGGTTCCTTTCAATGGGCTCTATAAGGGATCTATAGGAGTTTAGGGTGCAGGGTTGATGACTTCAGCTGCGTTGTGGCTTGCAGCAGTGGGCTATTCTAGAATCTAGAACTTACATACGCCTGGAGCCATTGTAGCCCGGCCTCACCTTGGAACTTGGCGGCACGCCAAGGGCATGTCCGTGAAGTGCACTTCGGCCAGATCACAGCGCGGTTTGCTGGGGTTTAGGGATTAGGGTTTAGGGATTGGGGTTTAGGGTTTAGGCTTTAGGGTTTAGGGATTACGGTCTAGGGTTCAGGGATTGCCGATGGCATGATCGGTACTTCCCTCCACCACCTCAAGCAGTACAAGCACTGCAAGCAGACAGCTTTTCGTGAGCATAAGCCTGTGCAGATGTCGACAGCCAGGGACAGTGGCGATTACTATAGGGGCCGAAATAATTACCTACACTATCTTTGGGGGCTCCTTATTGTGATAATAGTTATAGCATGATATACCCCGAATCCCTATTCTAATTATCAAGGCCCTTCCATTACTTAGAGGATCATGGGACTTAGTAAGTAAATTATAATTGGGGTTAGAAGTCCCCTAAGTGGGGTTATCCTAATTATAACCTACTTATAACCTTACTTACTAAGTCCCATGGGCCTTTAAGTACGGTTTAGGGAGTTTAGGGTTCAGGCCTCGGATTCCTGGTGGGGTTTTAAAAGGAATTGGGCCTGTGGGAGATCGCTCTATTCAGTGCCTACAGTCGGGTTTAGGGTTTAGGGTTGCCTTACTCAGTAATGTAGGGGCCTTAATAATTAGAATAGGGTTTGGGGGTACATTATACTAAAGCTATACTAAGGAACCTCCAAAAAGGCCTTACAGTATGAACATTAGGGTCTCTCATTCTCTGGAACTCCGATATCAAGCGAACAGCGTTGCAGCAAAGGTCGGTGCAGGGATGATATATGTGGATCAGAACAACCTAGACCCGGAGAGACAGGATTTCTGTTCCAACCCTAAACCCCAAGACCCTAAACCCTAAACCCTAAACCCTTGCCTCTTGTTTGGTTTTTCGGACCCCAATGCCTAAATTATTAAGCCTCAAACCCGGAACCTGCAACAAAAACGTAGCTCCAAACTATGACGCAGGGCCCCGGTGGCGACCGTGACCCCGACTCCAGGCAAGTTTTAGAATTTGAAGGTCCGGATTATGCCAATGAAGGCCGTTATCGGGATTTAGGGTTCAGGGTTTAGGATTCAGGTTTATAGGGTTAGGGGTCAAAGCAGAACCAGATCAGGGCAACCGACAATGGTATACTGTTGGGGCCAAGGCATCGGGTTTAGTGTTAAGCAATTTCGAGTGAGGAGTTGGAGTTGTAAGCTCTAAGCCGCAAACGCTAGGGTCTACAGGGTGTATGTAAGACTTGGTTCCGGATTGTTCCGTCTTTTCGGGTGCTGAATTGTGCGTCTCGTAGTCACTGACACTGCACCCTGATGTGTTCTAGTGTAAATTACGTACTTTCTTGTGGTTCTTTGTCCCCCATACCGCAAACCTCCAAAACCCAAACGGCCCAAAACTTGAGTTTGAACCCGAAATCCCAAACCCTAACACTTACAGTGAACCCCAGAAAGTTGGAACATGGCTTTAGGAGGATTCGTGCTAGGATCCCTTATCATTTACCTTAAGGGCATGAGGAGAATGATGTTCCAACTTTCTGGCTTCTACTGTAAACCTAACCCGGAATTGGCATCAAAGATCCCGGTCTCGACTGAGGCTCGGACGCCAGCCTTGGCTTTGCGTAGTAGTCGTGCCGAATACATATGGGAGTTTCCGAAAATAGGGGACCCTAAGATAGTACCTTAAATAGTAGGATCCTTATTATAAGGACCCCCAAATAAGGTACCCCTATTTTCGGAAACTCCCATATGGGTGGTTGTCAAAATTAGGGTCCCTGTTGGGGTCCTTAATATAATACGGCACCTAATATTTAGGGTACCCCAAAAGGGGCCATAATTTTGACAACTACCCATATACAGATACAAGACCACGATGACGACAAAGGTGGTGCTAGGCGCCTACAATGCCGGCATCCCGACGCAAGGCTTTCATGATCACCACGGCCCCCGTGGTTATTACAAGCTTTGAAGAACTGCTGGCACTCCAGATGGAAGATGATCTCATCGTTGTCTCCAGGACCCTAAACCCTAAACCCTAAACCCTATTCCAGGCCCTGGGCTCTGACAGCAAGCTTTGTATTTGTGGCCCCCCGCGATTGCGCATGCTTGAGGAGAGGCGAAGAAAAGCCGCAGCTGCATGTGACAGCCAGGCTATTCGTCTACAGCTTGAAGGGGCAGGGGACTTAGGGTTTGTTGGTTATAAGTAGGGTTATATTTAGGGTAACTCCATTTAGGGCACTTATAGCTCTACTTATAACCTACTTACTAAGTCCCCAAGAGATCTTGCAGCTCTGAAAGCCGGACCGAGAGGCCCTGCACCTTCTTAGCCCGACCCGCCTAAACTAACTCTTTGGTTTCAGGGCTTAGGGTGAGCTTAGGACTTTAAGGTTCGGGGCTTCGGGTGCAGGGCTCGGGGTCTAGAGTTCAGGGCTTGGGGTTGGGGCTTGGGCTTGAAATTCGGGTTTATAGGGCCCCAAAACAGCACACAAGCAAAAATAAGGATAGGGATATCCCATATAAACCCCCTTAAAAGGAAGCCCAATGAGGTAGGGATATCCCCATAAAATGCTTATGCTTATGTGCTTTTTTGGGTCCCTAGTTTAGGGTGGTTGAACCGCCCGGAGGGTCCGAGGTCGCTGCAGAAGTTCTGAGGCCGGTTTAGAAGGATCTATAAGGGTTTAGGGCTCCTTTCTAAGGGGGTTCTATAAGGGATTTTTAGGGATTTCAGGCTTTCGAGGGTGAGAGTTCAGGGTTTAGGTGTTATGGTTGAGGGTTGAGGGTTTGAAATGGCCGGTGTATGGGGTTTAAGGTTTAGGGCTTCTATGGGTCTACATTATTTGTCATGATACCCTCGTATTGTTATTTCATCTTGTAATAGAACTGAAAACCTTATTCTAGTTAGCAATTGCAAGTGCCAAGCTGGCTTTGAAAAAACTGGGACAGGGGCCCGCACGTAAGGCTTTGGGTTTGGGTCTTAACTTCTCGAATTCGAACCTCCGAATCCTGGCGCTAAACCAATCCCTGAGACCCCCTTCAAGTAAAACCAGGCAAGGTCACTGCTCTTGACGGTTTTCCCGGGGCAGTCTAATCAGGCACTGTGTCGTATTTTCTGCGATTTGATGAAAATAGAAAAACTGATCGAACAACTAAACGTAACCCCAGACCCTATGCTGCACAGCCTAAACTCTGAAGCCTAAAGCCTCGACCCTTAAACCCCTAGGCCCTAAACCCCTAAGCCTTAAAGCCTAAACCCCTCAAACCCTACTACAAAGCCCAAGGACTCGACCGTGGTGCAGATGCTCCAGCAGGAGCTCGAGGCTTTTGGCGGGAGTGTTTAGTTTGGGTTCTTATGGCCTTAGGGTTTAGGGGGTTTCGGATTCCTTTATATAAGGGTTCTTAGGGCCTTGGGGTTTAGGCTTTATGGGGTTTCGGATTCCTTCATGTAAGGGTTCTCTATAGGGCGTTAGGGCTTAGGGTTTATAGGGTTTCCGATTCCTTTCTCCTACTACTAGTTACTACTTCTAACTACTAACTACTACCAACTATTTATTAACTATTACTACTACTACTACTACTACTACCACTACTACTACTACTACTACTACTACTACTACTACCACTACTACCACTACTACTACTACTACTACTACTACTACTACTACTACTGCTACTACTACTACTGCTACTACTACTACTACTACTACCGCTACTGGTACTAGTTCTCTATAGGGGTTCTAACAGGGCTTGGTGTTTTGGGCTTGTATATGTTGCTGTTCGAGACGTAGATGGGGCCTTCAGGCCATAGCTTTTCGGGTTTCCTGGGGGTTCTTGAGTATAGGATCTAAAATTAAGAACAGATCTCAGCTTTTTTCATGGGGTTAGTAGTGCCGCGATGTCTTTAAAGCAAACTTTCTAGAGGGTAAACCCTAAACCCTAAACCCTAGAGGGGCTTATGAGGAATCTTTAAAGCAAACTTTCTAGAGGGTAAACCCTAAACCCTAAACTCTAAACCCTAGAGGGGCTTCTGAGGTTTTCCTAAATCCTCAAGCCCCACCTTCTCAACCCTGGAGTCCCCCCCCCCCCCCCNTGCCGGTGTTGTTGTTGTTGTTGTTGTTGCTGCTGTTGCTGTTGTTTTCCCTGCTGGAGTTTTTGGTTTGGGTTGTTTTGAGATTTGGGGCCTTAGTAATTGGAATAGGGTTTTGGGGCTCTTTTATGGTATGGGTATAATTAAGAGCCTCTAGGAATAATATGGGTAGTTAGTAAGGCTTCTGTACTATCGAGGGCTTGGAGTTGGGGGGTTTTGGGGTTAGTGATCAAACAGGTTTGAGGGTTGAGGAAAGCCCAGGATACCGTCTGAAACGGTGTCGTGTGATGATCTGCAGAACATTCTCGTTTGGTGTCGCCCATCTCAAACCCTAAACCCCTGAACCCTAAACCCTAACACCCTTAACCCTAAACCCCTAAATCTTAAACCCCATAAACTAGAAGCTCTCAAACCCTAAACCCTAAACCCCTGAACCCTTAACATCCTAAGCGAAGACCAGGCCTACCCAACCCTCAAAAAAAAGTTGCACATGGACGAAAGCTACACAAAGCCTAAATAATTCCTTTCGTGTTCCTTGTCATGGTTTCTATATTATAGATGGGTCCTTAAAAAATGGTAGGTCTTCGGCTACAGGTGAAGGAGCCAAGAACCCTAGTTTGATTATTAAGGCTTCTACAGTACACAAAGCCAGGCCTACCAACCCTAAACCCCTAAACCCTAAACCCTAAAACCCCTTAACCCCCAAACCCCCACATAAACAGTACAGAAAGCCAGGCCTACCCGGCCGTGGAGCCCAGTCTGGTGAAGTGCCTTTGCCGGGCGGAGCGCACTTTGACGCAGCTCTGCCACGCGGACGGTGAGTTGGTGTGCTCGGCCCAGAGCTTCCAAAATCCCTTAATTAAGGAATATACCTTAAACTATAATAGGATCCCTAATATGATTTAAGGGATATTCCTTAAAAGGGATTTTGGAATGTCTGGGGGGTTTAGGGTTTGGGGTGCTCGGGTTTAGGGTTTGGGGTGCTCGGGTTTAGGGTTTGGGGGTTTTGGGGTGCTCGGGTTTGGGGTTTGGGGCTTCTGCGGTCCTCGGGTTTGGGGCTTGGGGGTTTTGGGGTTTAGGGGCTTTAGGGGTTTAGGGGATTTGGGGTTTAGAGTCTGGGGGTTTAGGGGCTTTAGGGGCTTTAGGAAGGGTTTAGAGGTGAGGGTTGAGTTGGGGTGCTTGGTTAAAAGGGTTCTGTCAGGTTTATTAGGGCTCAAGAAGGGCTCTATGTGAGGGGTTTTGGAGTTCAGTGTGTTCAGGCGTTGGCAGGGTTTGTTCTAAGGTCTCCTGGTGCGGTTTATAGGCTTTTTTGCCATAGTCCAGGGTTGTGCAGTCGAGGTTTACAGGCTGTTGCTGCGTTTTTAGGGTTTAGGGTTGGTGTGCTTGCATGGGTTTTTTCTAACCGTTAGGACTTTAACTTTTGGGGTTTCTATATGAACTATAATAAGGAGACTAAAAGTTTAACTTTTTGGAGGGGTTCAGAAGTCAGCCAAGTTTTTGTAGCATAAGGTTCACGCTTGGGTAATCCCGGGCCTTGAAACGCCGACGGCGAAACCCTGCCTAAACCCTCCTTTCAACCCGAAGCCCTAAACCCTCAACCCTAAACCCTAAGCCCTAACCCAAAACCCTAAATCCTACCCCTCGACATAAACTCCTAAGACGCTCAGGTGGAATCCAGTCCGCACGCGAGCTCCCCCTGTCCTTCCTGGAGTTTGCCTTGGCTTACGGCCTGGAATTGGTTTAGGGTTTAGAGTTTAGGGTTTTAGGGTTTAGGGTTTTAGGGTGCAGGGTTTTAGGGTGTAGGGTTTAGGATTTAGGTGTAGAAAGGGGCCTTCATGATTCAATAACGGGAATAGTGCTGCTTGAAAGGGTTCCTCTTAAACGGGTTTATAAAGAGTACTATAAGGCTTAATATAGGGGCCTTTATTATTGGAAATGGATTGCTTAAAAGTGTTCCTCTTCCATGAGTCTCCGAGGACTTCTTTGCGGGTTCAATATAGGGGGGCGGGGGTGTAAGAATTAGAGTAGGATCTTCGGATATAGCGTATTTTGACTTTGATAGTAGGAACCTGGAGGAAGTGCGGATGATAATATGTATCCTGCAATACCTTAATGACCCTAAACTATGGGAATTATGGTATAATGCAGGACTTATATCATCAACAGTAGGTCATCATTTGGGCTTCTATGTTGACCACCACCATCGCCGCCACCACCACCACCACCGCCGCCACCACCACTACCACCACCACCACTACCACCCCCGCCACCACCACCATCATTGCATAGTCGATTCGAGAGGGGATCTGATTTCTAGTTATTCAGGCTCCCATTTTCGTGCGTCGAACCAATGAGTCCCCAGCATGTGCATGTGGGTGGGAGTTTCCGAAAATGAGGGGTACCTTATTTTGGGGTCCTTATAATAAGGATCCTACAGGGTACTATATTAGGGTCCCCTATTTTCGGAAACTCCCATGTCTTAAGACGTAAAAGTTAACATCGGTGTCGGGCCTCTGTTCGATGGGGTGGTCACAGCACTCATACTTCATTTCCCTTGTAACGTAAACCCGCAGAACATTCAGAAGACTGCTTTTGTGAGGGGTTTCAGGGGCTAGCAGCAGAACCTTTCCTAAGGTGCATGAAGATCTTCATCGTCACATCGACGCAAAGTCAGGCCGCTTTGGGGCAAATAAGAACTCCGGGCAAAACTCCACTCCACAGAGATTCGTGCTCAGGGTTTGGAGCTTAGGGTTCAAAACTGTGCATTTTTAGGGCTCGCATGTTCCGGTCAAGGGGGTTAGGGAAAGTTCTCGGCTTTGCGTTTGGGGGCTATTTGGGGCTGTGCTGCTGAAAAGGTTCATTCAGTGCCAAGTATGGCCAATGGATTTAACATCAGCTTGGCAATTCTGAACCAGGACGCCCTAAATCCTCACCTTAAGCCCCAAGCCCTAAACCCAAAACCCTAAACGCTAAGCCTTCTAGGCAGGCGGAAAAAGGCGCTCAAAAAAGAAAAACCTACGCCTTCAAACTGTTGCCCTCCTAACCCACGAATCCCTACTTAGAGGATCATGGGACTTAGTAAGTAGGTTATAATTGGGGTTATAAGTCCTATAAGTGGGGTTATCCTAATTATAAGCTACTTATAACCTTACTTACTAAGTCCCATGAGCCTCCAAGTAACTTCTCGTCCCTTGCTCCTGAGCCCCGAAGACCCGTCAGCGAGAGCTTGGAATTTTCCAGGCACCTTTGTTCAACCTGTAGCGTCTTCGGGTCTGGGGCCTATTGGATGGTCCCTAAACCCTAAACCCTAAACCCTATTGGATGGTCTTGCTGTTTGGAGATGAAGGCTGGGGTTTGGGATCCTAGGCTTACGGCTTATGGATTTAGGGTTTAATGGAATGTTGTGAATGTGAACCCACCATTAATAATCCGCTTCTCTTTGAGGGCCTTGATACTACTAGGAGCCCTCTTATAAGCCCTTCTTAAGGTAAGCTGGTTATGAATCTAAACCCTAAATCCTATATCTCCTAAACCCTAAACAGGGGTCTACGTTAGGGTCGAAGCCCCACCCTTTGTGCCTCTGCGGCCCCCCAGACGAGTAACATAGAAGCTGTAAGGCTCCTTTTGCATCCTCCCAAATATCGTAGAGTTTAGGGATGAGTATAAAGGGTTCCTTAAAGGGCTCCCTAAAATTTTCCTTAAAGGGATCTATGGGGGTTTAGGGTCTACTAGGTTCCTAAGTAGTGCCCTTTTTGCCCTTTCTCTTTTTGGGACCCCTTATTAAAACCGAATAGTACGAAAAAGATCACCGTTGTTAGTAAGGGGTCACTCAGGAACCGAGGTATAAACTTGGACGCTAAATCACCTAGCTTGGTAAGGATCTGCATAACGAATTCAGATTAGGGAACCCTTCAAAGGCAGAGTCTTTAAGGTCCAGGTAGGGATTAGTTTAGGGTTTAGGGGTTTAGGGTTTGGGGGTTCAGGATTTCATGTTTAGTTTTTTTTGATCGTGGCCATCTACAAGTGCAGCATGGCGGGCGCCACACGGATGGAGCGTGAGCTGGCTCGGGTCAAGAGCCTGGCATCCACCCATTGCGGAAGCCACGGTGCCTTCCTGTCGGCTTTGCACGAGATCGTCTCGGACGGGCCTCGCTTCGAGACGGATTTAGCGACGTCGCCTTCGTCATCCTCACAGCCTTGCGGCGAGGAATGTATCACTGCAACTGAGCTGTCTCTGAAACTGGCCAGGTTGTGGGTGGAGCGACACGGGAGACGTTTCCGTTTGTACAGGGAGCGGCAAGACAAGGGTGTCCTTCGCGGTCCTCGCGCCGGCTCTGAAAACGCCCTGGTCTCGCTCCAGCGTGCTGGCAGGGGCAAACTGTTGAGAAGAGAGGGCGAGGACAGACAGCTTCTGGGTGTCCCGAAATTACCGAGTCTCCACGTCTTAAACCCGGAAGCCGAAAACCCCTGGCATACAAGACCCTGAGAAAGGCTATGATCAACCCATGACAACTCAATGAAATCCCTTCGAACCCTAACAATTCCAGCTCAGTCTGCAAACTAAAACCTGCCGTTCCTGCCGATGTCTTGCGAAGGCTCAAAGCTCTAATATAGGGGCCTAAATAATTACCTATACTATTTTGGGGTTCCCGATTTAATTAAAGTATAATGGGCCCCCAAACTCTATTCTAATTATTAAGGCCTCTACATTAACCTCTGAGCCGGAAGGCCAAAACAGACAGAGACAGACAGACCGATGGACCGACCGGACCGACGGACCGACGAACCGAACGGACAGACAGACGCGCACAGCGCACACACACACACAAAAACAAAAGAAGCACAAAGTAGGGGACCCTGCTTCATGTTTCAAGTTTGAGTCAGTCACCAAGAGAAGAGACCTTCTTCGTCTTCACAGGGTAAAACCCTAAACCCCTGAACCCCTAAACACCTAAACCCTTAGACCCCTAAATCCCTAACTCCTAAACCCTAAACCCTAAGCCCTAACCCCTAAACCCTAAACCACCAGGAAGAAACCAAAGAACTTCAAAGCAACCCTAAACTCTAAACCCCAACAGCCTAAACCCTAACCCCTAAACCCTAAACCCCAAGAGAAACCAAAGAACTTCAAAAGCTGGCCCAGGCCTGGCAGCAGCGGCCGGAACCCTTGTGGAGGAGTCCAAGAGCAGCCCATCTTGCAATTTTCAGAGTTTAGGGATTGAGGGTTTAGGGTTGAGGATTTAGGGTTTAGGGTTTAGGGATTGAGGGTTTAGGGATTGAGGGTTTATTTAGGGTTGAGGATTTAGTCTTAGGGGTACTTCGAAACATGTCTGAATTTTCCTTAAGAAACAGCTAACATTGACATTTTTGCAAGGGTCCTAAACTCAGCATGGCAGTTAGAGTAAGTTTAGGGCGTCCCGCTTACAGGGTGTAGGTTGAGGCGTTGAGGGTTTAGAGTTTACGGTTAAGGGGCTTTGGGGTGTATATGGTGGAGGGTTAAAGGTTACTGTACCGTAAACCCAGAAAAGTTGGGACACTAAAGACAGAATGATGAGTGCTGGTAGCCCCTCTAGTTTGCTGTTGGAGCATGAAGACAACGGGTTTCCAACAGCATGGCAGTGACTACTATATTAAGGTTTAGGTTTGAGGATTGTTTTCTTGACAGAGTTCATTCCATTTAAACCCCAAAGGAGAAAGGGTGCAGTTCAACTTTAAAAAAACCCAAAAAATGATGTTCACAACTTGGGTTTCGCAACTCGTGCCCTGGGAGGTTGGAGCACCAGTCATCCTTATGCCATGCGAGAATTTTCTCGAAGTCCACTCTAAGGCTCAAAGCCTATAGGCGTTACCGCAGGAGATGCAGATTCCGTAGAGATTCCCTGTTGCTACCTGTCTAAGTATGAGTAACGTAAGCCCTAAACCCCACACCATTTGCAAGCAGTCCTATGTTGGAACAGCGCCCGTGTTCTGGGCTTGCAGGGGATTCCTCATGATTTCGGCATAAAGGTTAACAACAAGCCATGCGCATCCGTGTTCAAGCCGTCGACCTTAAACCCTAGACCCTACCTAGGGTTCTATTGAGGGCGGCCCTTGATCCCTCAATCCCTTTGGGGGTTCAAGCTTTAGTTTAGGGTGTTCTTTTAAAAGGAATTAGTTAAAGTTAATTACCATAGTAAGGGAACCATATTATTTACTATAGACCCCCATTATGGTAACATAAATTCAATTCCGTAACAAGAACCCAGATTTAGGGCGTAGGGTTTCCGAAACCCTAGAAGCCACCAGAGCTGCAGCTTCAGGCACAGATGCCGCTGCTGATGTGGATGGAAAGCAGCTTGCGCAACACCTCATGGAGACTCGGTGTTTCCAGTTTGAGGTTCAGAGCTTCAGGGTTTCCCCCCTAAGTCTTAAATCTTAAACCCTATAGGACTTTGGGTTTAGGGCTTTAGGTATACCTAGACCCCAAATAACCCACTTTCTAAGGCTTCTATAAAGAAATCATATTAGGGAACCCTACAACGGTAGGGTATTTGGGGTCCAGGTATTGGTATATGGCTTTAGCGTTCAGGGTTCGCAGATGTGGCGGGCCCTATGATCTCTAACGGATGTAGGGTTTAGGGTTTGGGTTTTAGGGTTTAGGGGTTTAGGGTTCAGGGCCTAGTTTAGTTTAGGGGTTAGGGTTTAGGGTTTAGGATCTCACTTATGACTGTACTTGGTTTTTCATGCTATAGCTCTAGCCAGGTTCTACGTACCCCGAGCCTCCAACTCCCGCCAAAACCCTAACCCCAAACCCTGAACCCTACCTAAAGCCTTTTTATCCCAAAACTCCTCAATTCGAAACCCTCGACCCTCCCTCAACCAACCCTAAACCCTAAACCCTAAACCCTGAACCCTGAACCCAAACCCTAAACCCTAAACCCAGAACCCTACCTGAAGCCTAGACCCCGAAGCCCTTATGTCCGAAACTCCAAAACCCTACCGCTCTTAAGGACATCCTGGATGTGGAGCTCCGAGAAGCAAAGACTCAACTCTCCTCATCCTCCACCGTGCAAGTGCTTCTTGGCAATGCAGGAGCCTGAAACCCCAAAAAGTCTTAAAGCCCAAAAAGTCTTAAAGCCCCTAGCGCAGTCGACCGGCATAGGGTTCATAAGAGCTTCCTAAGACTTTAAACATTCAGAGTGATCTTCACAAGGTTCAGTGGTAACCTTTTCAGTATTTCTTTGCTATGCAAGGTTGGTTCTGCAGTTTCATGGGTTTGGGGATACGCTTCCAGTTTAAAGCACGGCCTTAAAAGCAATGCACCGGATAACACCCGAAACCCTAAACCCGAAAGCTCTAACCCGAAGCCCACGACATGTGTGTCCTTGTGCAGGTTGGTAGTCGCACTGGTGTTGTAGCTGCAAGGGGATTCCTTGGATTTGTGCCTTTTGGGTTTTGGGGCATTGAGGGTTTGGGGTGTTCGGGTTTTAGGGTTTAGGAGTAAGGCCCGGGGTTTCGAGTTTGAGGGCTTAGGGTTAGAGGTGTATTGCCTTTTGGATAGGGGTAGATCTGCCTATGTGCAGGCATTTGCTGTCGTTGGGTTGCATGCAAATCTGTGTACGCGGCCTTGCTGGTAGTGCAGCCCATACGACAACACCGTGTTTCATCCTGCAGTGATCTGCTTCTGTGCGTGAAGAGTCGTGTCAACCCAGCCTGGGTCGGCGAGTGTGAGTGCCCCACAAAGCCCTGACCAGCTAGCGGCCCATTGCTCACAGTGGTAAAGTATAGGGGATCCCAGCATTAATCCTCCAAAAACCATGTTCCAACTTTCCGGGGTTCACTTTAAAGTTCTCCCTGCGAGAGATTCCTTCCAGATGCTGCAAATCCGAATGCTCTCCGGCGCAGAATTGACCATACCTGCCGACGAGATAGAGGACGTAAGGGGCTTGAAGCTCCACCTGAATCGACTGCATGGCTTCCCCTTGGGATTTAGGCAGAGGTTCCTCGTCCAAGGCCAGATTTTGCAAGACACTGCCAAGCTGCACTCCCCAATGGGCCTGGATCTCGTCATATTGCAATTCGTTGAAGTTTCGAAAGAGCAGGTGGACGATCTAGTCGACGCTGCAACCCGTGGCTCCATGGCCCAGGTTCAGTCCATGTTGCAGGTACCCCAAGATCCAGATGTGAATCAAGAAGACGGCACCACAGCTTTGATAGCAGCAGCGCATGCAGGTCATGTGGAAGTCGTAAGCTTGCTGTTGGAGGCCGGGGCCAGGATCTGGCAAGACAACGGACGAACGGCTTTGATGGCAGCGTCAATGGCAGGTCATGCCGAAGTCGTAAGCTTGCTGCTAAAGGCCGGCGCTGACAAGCATGTGGCAAGAAGCAACGGCCGAACAGCTCTGATGGCAGCATCTCAAGCAGGTCATGCCGAAGTCGTAAGCTTGCTGCTTGAGGCCGGTGCCGGCAAGGATGTAACAACCAACAGCGGTCTCACAGCTTTGATGATAGCATCTCATGCAGGTCATGTCGAAGTCGTCAGGTTGTTGCTAGAGGCGGGTGCCGACCAGGATGTGGCAGAGCGAGTTGGCTGCACAGCTTTGATGAGGGCAGCCTTCAATGGTCATGCCGAAGTTGTGAGCTTGCTGCTGGCTGCCGGCGCTGACAAGAATTTGGCAGACGATGCTGGTGTCACGGCTTTGTTGGTGTCATCGAGAGAAGGCCACCTCCAGGTCGTCAGCTTGCTTTTGGAGGCCAGTGCCGACAAGGATGTGACAGACAGCAACGGTTTCACAGCTTTGATAGCAGCAGCTCGTGCAGGTCATCATGAAGTCGTAAGCTTGCTGCTGGAGGCCGGGGACAAGAAGCATGTGGAAACCAATGAAGGCCGAACAGCTTTGATGGCAGCGTCAATGGCAGGTCATACCGAAGTCGTGAGCTTGCTGGACTGTTTCTAACCCAGCTGTAAAGATCCTACTGTTGCAGTTTGCTCGGAACACATTGTCAGTTCGCCTGTGTGGGTCATTGCATGACTGCTTCATAACATATACCTTGAGCTATAGTAGGACCCCTAATATGATTTAAGGTATACCTTAGCCCCAAACGACCCACCTTTTTAAGGACTCATACGAGGAAATCATAACAATGAGCCCTAAAAATGTAGGTTCCTTAGGGTCAAGGTATATTCCTTAAGGGCCTTTGGAAGATCTGAGGTTAACTAGGACCGCAGCAGTGCGCCCCTATGCCTGGGGGTGGGGCAAATTTAAGGGTCGGGGGTTTAGGGTTTAGGGGGTGTCCAGTTTGGGTTCGGGTTTTAGGGTTTAGTGGGTGTCTATTTTGGGTTAAGGGTTTAGGGTTTAACGGGTGTCTATGTGTTTTCGTATGAAGTTAGAGGCTTTACAGGTTTCACGTAAGGTCTCGAAGTAGTGCCCTTATGCCCTTTAAAGTCTTCTTTGTTAAAGGATAATAAAAGTGACATTGGGACTAGGACACCCTTTGTTATGAAGGCTCCCGCCTGACACCCGAAACCTTGCACGCAGCAAAACCGCAAACCGTGAAACTTGCAGTTCCGCACACCCTAAAGTAAGATTTTAGGATTTCGAGTTTTTGGGTTTAGGGCTCTAGGGCCCTAAGTCCAGCACCTCTGGAAAAAGCTCCGGCTCGCAGCATTACTTGTGCAGAGGCCCTCTTGCAAATTTGGGGCCCAGGATTAACTAAAGGGTTCAGGCCGAGAGGATGTCATTTTAGGGTCTCGGGGACTTAAGATTCAGGGTTCCTGAGTCTGTTTATGGTCTAGCTTAACGCACCAAGACCTACAATTTTGTAGGGTTCCTATGACATCTATAGTAGGGTTTATATACCAGTAACCTACAAAAAGTAGGGTTTACACTAATTTTAATGGTAACCTACAGAAAAGTAGGTTGTGATAGGTTAAGGTACCCTGCTGAACTAACACATGGAAGACCACCGGGAGGAGCTCCAGGCTTATCAGGGCCGGACCCTGCATCATAGGATCCGGTTTGGGGTTTAGGGTCTAGGGAGGTTCACGAGTTTAGGGTTTAGGGTTTAGGGAGGTTTAGGGTTTAGGGGAGATCTTTGTGTGAAACGCTCCTATCTTCCTCAAGAGCATTTTGTGCAAAGGGTGGGAGTCAAGAACGGCTATGCGAGTGGATGTTCAGCGGATCAACCCTCATCCCAAACTCTAAACCCGAAGTCCCGAAATCCCACTTGGAGGCTCATGGGACTTAGTAAGTAAGGTTATAAGTAGGTTATAATTAGGATAACCCCACGTAGGGGACTTATAGCCCCAATTATAATCTACTTACTAAGTCCCATGATCCTCTAAGTACATTGCTACCCTAAACCCTAAAACCCTAAACCCTAAACCCATGATCCTCTAAGTAAGCCTTAAACTCCGAAGAAAAAGCCCCAGACTCAAAGTGGGGAATCTTAGAGAGCCTGGGCCTGAGCCTTCTGCATTCTCCTTAAGATGATCCAGGGTTTAGGGTTTAGGGTTTAGGGAACCTTAAGAGCTCATATGGGTAGAATAGGGGTTCCTTTAAAGGGCTCTATATAAGGGTTACCATAAGGGATCTATAAGGGTACTCTGGTGTAGGGGCCTTAAGAATGGTTGTCAAAATTATGCCAAAAAGGGACCCTAATTTTGACAACCACCCATATGTTGGGCTCAAGAAGCTCAGATCCCTGAACCTAGCCACTGCCAGGTTGCGGGAAGTGTTGGTTTGCCTGGGAAGAATCTTGGATGACCTCCTTCAGGGCGTAGGTGTGGGCTTCTGGCTTCTGGTTATGGGGTTTAGTTTGTTTACGTTACCATAATAAGGGAACCAATATTATTTACTATAGATTCCTATTATGGAAACTTAAATTAGATTCGTTAAAAAGAACCCAGATTGATCTTCACATCTTCGTAGTTGAGTTTTGGATTTTAAACACGCGCACGGACAAAGCAAAGCTTCGGTAGAGCTGCCTTTGGACCCTCTTGAGAAGTTTTAACTTGTTTAACATAGAAGCCTTACCTTCACGCACGCCAAAACCTACATTTTTGTAGAGTCCCTTAGGGTTATAATAAGAACCTACAAACAAGTAGGTTTTGGTAGGTTAATGTCATAATTACCTATACTATTTTGGGGTTCCATACTATAACTATGGTATTATGGGCCCCAAAACCCTATTCTAATTAGTAAGGCCCCTATATTAACTTGTTTACATGTGTTTGTGGTTTGTTGGCTTGATAATTGAGGAACGCGGGTAGCGCGATCCAACATTTGGTGTGGACGGGCTTGGGGGGCTTAGTGCTGTAGGGTTTAGGGTTTTGGGTTTAGGGCTCACCTAAAACCCTCAATAGCGTGCCTCAGTTGACCTGCCAATGCCTGCCGTAGTGGCCGAGGGCATCGTTCCCCAATATAGAATATAGAAGCTTGAATGAATACCAATACTATTATTAGGGCTCAGATCGCCGGTGAGACCACCGGAGCCACTGGTAGCCCCAGTGTCCAACAGAGGCACGCTTAGGCATCCGCGGTGCCGCCATCACCTAACTGACATCGTCAGCTACGGACCAAGAACAAGACGGGCAACACAAACTGGCAGACAGGCGTCCGCCTGAGAGCTCCTTCTTCTTGAAGAGTGGGCGCATGGAAGAGTGCTCAGACCGCAACGTGCGGTGGCAAACTGGTTTGCGCAACGACGATCGTGACAACGTTCCCAGGGCTGTGGAACTTGCTCCCAGTGAATGGACTGTGGAGTCAGGACTTTGCATACAGTACGGCCGCTGCAGGCTGTCCTGTGAGTGCCCTGGAGTCATCAGTACTGGTGGCCTAGGCAGCATCGTGTGGAGGGAAAAACCACAGGAAAAAAAGGTAAGTAATAGTTCAGAGCTATGCTCGACAACCGGTATTCAAATGGGCGCGCCCTTCTTGGCTCCAAGGTCCTGCGAAGAATAGTATTATTCAGCAAGTAGGCTTTAAGTCGCGTCATAAGTTGTATGTACCCTAAATAAGATTAACCTAGTGTTCAATTTAGAACTTATGATGTACTTATTAAGTCTCCCCCCAACCCTACAAAAAGACCCTGCTGTAGCGGTCGGAACCCCGAAAGCCCCAAACCCTAAACCCTAAACCTGAGCCCTAAGGAAGGCCCTAAATCCCAAAAGCCCCAAGCCTTAAACCCTAAAATCCTTAAAAGCCCTAAACCCTAAAACCTGAACCCCAAAAGCTTTTAAACCCTAAAGCCCTAAACCCTAGCCCTAAGCCCTAAACCCCGAAAGCCCCAAGCCCTAAACCCTAAACCCTAAAAGCCCTAAGCCCTAAACCCCAAAAGCCCTAAACCCTAGAGCCCCAAGCCCTAAACTCCAACAGCAGCAGACCCTAAACTTCACCCCCCAGGAGCTGAAAAAGGCCTCTGCCGAGCTTATGCAGTGCCAGACTTTGCCCAGTTTGGCCTGACTGAGAAGCTCGGCGCCGTTTGGGGTTTAGGGGGAGCCAACAGACTCCAATATCCCTTAATGAAGGAATGTTCCTGAAATCATATTAGGGATCCTACTATAAATTTAAGGTATATTCCGTAATTACGTGATATTGGAGCCTGAGGGAGGGTCCATCAATTTGGGGTTTATAGGGTTCCTTAAGCGGTTCTTTTGAGGGTTCTTTTAATTTAAATGATCCCTTCGAGGGTTCCTTTAAGGGCTGTTTTTAACGATTGAACAAGGGGGCGGTTTGGGTTTAGACTCGACTGGTTTTGAGGTTTGGGGGTGTCATTAAGGGTCCTTTGGGAGTTTCTCCAAGGGATCTATGTGGGTTTTCGGGTTTGCGGGGCGTGGTTGATTTGAGGTTTGGGATACGGGTCTCAGAGTGGTATACTATGGGGGATACTAGATTCTACTAGATTCCCTTGTTGGGTCTCAGAGGATGTACCCTCAACCCTACCCTCAAAGAGGATATTGATTGAGGTTTTCTTGGAAGGCGCTATAGAATGGTCCCCAAAAAAACTCCAAAAGACCCCGGTAGAGATCTCAGCAAAATCCCTAAGGCCCAGAGGGCTTAGAGGTGACCAAAGCCAGTACATCCTCAGAACCCTCCTGTGAGTCTAATTGCCTATGATTTCTGATTTTGGAAATCCTAAATTCGGAGCTATGGTGGAGTGTATTGTAGGCAGGTGGGTTTTATCTCCAGGCTTCACACAACGTCCCGTTAATCCTTGTAAAGCTTTGTGAATCCCGGCCTAGCTTTCCAGGGAGAACCTCACACCCTGCACTCCTACATCCTTCAATCCCAAAGCCATTTCTCCGAGAGTTCTCATCCCCAGAGCTCAAAACCCTAAACGGTAATCCAAACCCCAAAGCCTCATCCCTCGACCCTAACAGAGGAAGCTTTATGGTGAGTTCGTCGCGACGTTTGCGCAGAATCTCTCGGAGAGCCTGTCTCCCCTTTTCGACGGGCCGCTCGGATGCAGATTTCGCGTTTCGGGTTTACTATAGGGGACTTTATAACCCTCACCCCCGGCAAAAGCTTCGGCTAGCAGCATTAATTGTGCAGAGGCTCTCCTGCAGGTTTGGGGCATAGGACTAGCTAACTTTGGGGGCCTAAATAACTACCGATGCTATTTTGGGGGTTCCTTATTATAACTATAGTCTAATGGGCCCCAAAACCCTATTCTAATTATTAAGGCCCCGATACTAGGCCCCCAGCTCAAACGCTGGAAGCGTAATCCCGAATAAAACCCTAAGCCCTTAAACCCCAACAAACCCTAAACCTTATAAACCCTAAACCCTAAACTATAGGATTTCCTTAAAGGGGCTCTTAGGATCGCTTAGAGGGACCACTAGGCCCTAGGAAGCCTTAAAGGGACCCTTAACCCAGACCCCCGGGAGGATCTAGAAAGTAGATCCCTAATTTGGGACCCTATACTACTAAGGGTACTTTATAGGAACCCCCATTAAGGGAGCTATTTTTGGATCCTCCCAGGGGTCTGGGAAACAATGGTCTGAAAGGCCCTCAGCAGCTCCGCCGATTGTGCGGCTACTTCGGCGCTTGCTTCGAGAAGGCACCGCTGGTGAGAGGGTAGGCGTTTCGTTTTCGGAGTTTTGGGCACTGTGGCACTGTGAGGGATCTGCGAGGATTGCCCAAAAGCTGATCTTGATAGAAGTCAACCAAGCATTGCCTGGATGACTAGATCAAACCCAGCGAGTGAGGCCCATTCAGATAATGGCTTTTGAGTGGTACACGAAATTGGGACAATGCATGACTTGAGAAATCCAGGGCCGAATTGCTGTTTCGCATTTGATCGAAGAAGATTCTAGGCAGCATCAAGATCACCGGTTTCAAGCTTTACACCGTTTATGGAATTGCATTGGTAAACTTGCAGGGAACGCTACCCAATACCCCCAGGCCCCTGGACCCCTGAACCACAAACCCCCTTGCTGCTGGGTTCTCTACACCCTCAATCCCTATCCTAATTGTTATGACCTTATGACCCGGCTTTCAGGAACCCTTTAAAGGACCCTCCATTATAGGCTGTTGGAGTCTCTTGCAAGACCCTATTTGAGTTTTTCAGGCCCCTATATTATATTGTTATTCCCCCTTATAAGGCCCATATTTTAGAATCTTTACAGCACCCTTTTAAAGTGACATAAAGTGACCCTGTACAAAACCTCTGTAGGTACCCTTATAGAAAGCCTGACAGACCACTTTATCGCTAAACCCTTGAACCCCTATGGAACGCTGAAGGAGCCCTTTAGGTTACTTTAAAGAGCACTTACAAGACCCCGAGCATTAAAGAACCCTCGAAAAGGAACCCTTTTGAAAGAACCCTTTAAAGATCCCTTTTACAGGAACCCTTAAAAGAAGATTAGATGCCGGGAATGAGTTGGGTATCGGGCCCTAAACCCTAGACCCTAACCCCTGAACCCTCAACCCTAACCCCTAAACCGCGGCTCTGCGAATGTAAACCGCGGGGAGTCTTCGGCTGCTGAGGCGTCCCTTTGGAAGTCGGCCTTGCGCGCGTCTCAAAGCATTTCCTTGGCCTCGCGTGCAACGAGGACGTTCAGGGTTCAGAGTGTCGGGCTGAGGGTTTGCAGTTCAGATTTATAGGATTCAGGGAGGGTTTAGATTTCGGGGTTTAGGGTTTCGGGTTCGGGGTATAGGGTTTGGGTTTACGGAGGGGCAACTCCTAACGGCAATGATAATGGCCCATTGCCCCATTGCTAACAGAACGCGTAAGTCTGCACACCGTACCCCTCGCTCCAAGCACTATGAGGGTCTGAATAATTCCCTAAACCCTATTCCCCTGGGCTTGGGAGTACCATACTTTAATACTTTTTTCTTAAAGGAACCATTATGAAGCAACAGTTTATACTTTTTTCTCCCTGGTTACTAAAACCCTAGGGTCCCTTCCAGTCTCTGCATCTAGGTTCCCCAGTAGTACCGTTTTGCCCTTTTTCTTTTTGGGTTCTCATAATATCAAAACCAAATAGGGGGAAAAAGGGTACCCTTATTATTAGGGGTCTGCTGGGGAACCTAGGCATATTTCTACTGTCGGTACTCTTAGCCCCTCAACCCGAAGCTCGCCCGTTCTTCTGAGCCCCGAAACCCTCCACTCTCCCCTACCTTACTATAGGGTTTAGGGTTTAGAGGTTAGGGTTTAGGGTTTAGGGTAGTATAATATCTGCTTTTCTCTATACTCACTGGCTTACTATAATTATAGTATCTCTATACTCACTGGCTTACTATAATTATAGTATAATATGGGAGTTTCCGAAAATTAGGGGTACCTTATTTTTGTATAAGGATCCTACTATTTTGGGGTACCGTATTAGGGCCCCCGATTTTGGAAACTCCCATATGCCCCAAATCCTTATTCCAATTCTTAAGGCCCTTATACTGTAGTATAGGATACTTGCTTTTCTCTCTAACAGATCTCCCTACCCCTTCTTTTAGGAGACCTGCTTTTCTCTATACTCACTGGCCCAAAGCCCAAGGAAATCAAATTTGAAACTTTCAGAATCGACTACCGTATAAGAACCCCAAAAGTTGAAAAGTTGAGTTTACAGCCCAAAAGAATAACAGATCGTAGCCATAACACTAGGTACGAGTACTTGGAGGCTCATGGGACTTAGAAAGTACGGTTATAAGTAGGTTATAATTAGGATAACCCCACTTAGGGGACTTATAACCCCAATTATAACCTACTTACTAAGTCCCATGATCCTCTAAGTAGGGTGTGACCCTCTAGGCGAAGCCCAGACTCCAAACGCACCGGCTGCGACAGTGGAGTTACATTCTTAGGCTCCTGGCGTTTTGGGTTTCGACTTAGAAGTTTAGGGTTTAGGGTTTGAATAGGGTTTAGGGTTTAGGGTTTGAATAGGGTTTAGGGTTTAGGGTTTGAATAGGGTTTAGGGTTTAGGGTTTCCGGGTCCAGGTTTACAAGGCCCTAAACCCTGAACCCTACACCCCAGGCTCCTGTTGGCCGACGGAAAAAGTCGTTCCAACACAAAAAACCTGGGGTTTAGTGTTTTGGGTTTAGGGTTTAGGGCTTTGGGTTTAGGGTTTACAAGGCTCTAAAGGGTCTTCGGAGTTCGCGTCAAGGGTTGAGCGCCCCAGCGAGGATGTGAAGAAAGCCTTGTCTGGCTGGGTCGACGGCCGCGAAGCTGCATTCCAAGATGAGTATAGGGGCCTTAGTAGTCAGAATAGGGTTCCTAGGGTTCCTTTATATGAAAGGGGTTTATGAGGATTACTATAAGGGTACTATAATATAGGGGCCTGTTTGGGGTTCCTTTCTATAATTATAGTTTAATATGCCCCAAAACCCGTTTCTATTTATTAAGGCCCTTTTACCCACAAAACCCCAATGACTTGATGGCAAACCAAAGAAGCACTATCAACCTACAACCTACTTCCGAGATTGTGCTGCTTTTAGGGTTTAGGGTTTAGGGTTACCTTAAACCTGAAACCTCTAGCCGTAGACTTCCCCTGAACTGAAATCTCGAAGTCAACTCTGAACCCCTTATCCTTCCAGCTAGCCCAGAGAGCGCCAATACCCCTTAAATAGTACATAAAGTTATTAAACAAGATTTTTAAAGTCACTCTCGGAAGCCCTTGCCTGATTTCGGACCTGAAGCCCTAAGCAGTACTTCCTAAAGATTCAGATCCCAAGTCTTACATCCTGAAACACCAAATCGTGCATCCCTGAATTCCCAAACCCTACACCCTGCCTGCAGCTCTGGGTTTCCTTTAAAAGGATTTAGGGTTAGGGTTTAGGGTCCCAACACCCATCTAAATCCAAGCCGATTTTCACAGTCCTCAAACCCCCAAATCCCAATTCTTGAATCCCTCAACCCCGAAAACAAACCTTGAACGGAAACCTTACGCGAACCCTGTTCAGGAACCCTAAAAGGAACCCCTATATAAAATTTCTACACTCTTCAAGTCCAAGGCGAGTCCGAGATGCAGGAACCCTCGCGACCCTTCCCGAGCCGAGCTCTCCAGGTCAGGTGGGATCTCTTAACCACAGTCTCTTGAAAGTTCCCTAAACCCTAAACCCCGGATTCTCTTAGGGGTCTTCGAAGTATTTTTTAATCTTTGGTTCCTTTAATCCCTAAGAAACAGCTAAAATTACAATTTTTCCTAGGGGTCTAAGTTCAACATAGATTCTTGGAAGACGGAAAAGGCGCTCAACACAAAAAGCTAAACACCAAGGCCGCTGTTCAGGGTTCCTTTACAGTAAGCCCCATAAAGTTGGAAACCGGATTAAGGCCAAATAGTGCTGGGATTCCCGATACATTACTCTTAAGGATTGAGGCTATTGGGTTTCCAACTTTTAGGCTTCTACTGTAAACTGTTCAGGCGTCACTTAAGGCTTCTGTTAATGGTTCCTTAAAGTGCTGCCTGGAGGGTTCCGTAAGGATTTTGTGAAGCATTTAGGGTTTAGGGCTTCGTGGTTTGCGTTTAAGGTTTAGGGCTTCGTGGTTTCCTGCTTAACCCGCCATAACCTAGATTTTGGGGCTTCCTAATATAGGGCTTAAAATCGTATTTATATCAAGGTTGCGCGGATGTGGTTCTCTCATCACGTTGACCTTGTGTTGTACGGCCTTTGCAAGGGATATGGGCTTCCAGGCAAATGTTTGCATGTCTTTCGCAAGGATTCTGCTTAAGGGCTCTTCTTCATGGTAATAGTAATATCCCTCAACCCTAAACCCCTAAACCCTAAACCTCAAAACCCTACACCCTAAACCCTAAACCCCTAAACCCTAAACCTCAAAACCCTACACCCTAAACCCTAAACCCTATATTGAAAAACCAGATAACCCAAAGACCTGCGACCCTTTGAAACAAAGGACTGTCTTACGGACTCACGCTCGAAACCTTCTTAACGACAGGAGTCTGGGGTTTAGGGTTTTGGGGTTTTGGGGTTTAGGGTTTAGGGGTCAGGGTTTAGGGTTTAGGGTGCCTTAGCTGTTTGATTCAATGTTGTCCCTGGGGCAAGGAAAAACACGACCCTGTTCCACTATTCCTTCGCTCTTCACTAGGCCCCGTTAGCGGACACCTTCATCGATGTGTCTGCTGGAGGTGAAGACTGCTTCTAACTAATTGTCGAGCTGTAAGTATAATGCTCATCAAGTTTTAACTGCCCTGAAGCTACAAGCATATTCTTAAGGGATGTCTGGGCAGGACGTCCCTGCTTTGAAGAGCCAGGTACTCCTGGCAAAGACGGCCCGCGACGATCCGATTCCGACCTCCGGCGCTGTCTCCCAGGAAACGCGGCAGGAGCCCTGCCGGGACTGATGCATTGGTTGATGTTTAGATTTCAGCCTACAGGCTTTGAGTGGCTTATCTGGCCCAACTTTGGGACATTTGTTACATTTCCTGAAGGCCGTATAGAAAATTTTTTCTCATGATGGTCCTGTGGGCCTTTCAACTACAACTCAGCAAGACATGGAACTGATAGATCCCCTAAGTACTTGTTGGAGGCTTGATTATGAAGCGACGTACTGTTTTCGTTTGCCGCCTCAACACGTACCTTTTTAGGGAATTTCATTCTTCAGAACCAGACCTGTATTTCAATGCACACCGCTAGGTCTGTACCAGTTTTCTTTTCTGGAAGGGCCTATGCGATGTAGGCGTTTCCGAAAATAGGGGACCCCTAACATAGTACCCTAAATGGTAGGATCCTCATTATAAGGACCCCAAAATAAGGTACCCCTAATTTTGGGAAACTCCCATGTAGGGCTTTGGGGAGAACGATGGTTCAGGCTCAGGGTTGCAGCTGTGCGTAGGCCCCATTGCAGAGTCTTGGTAGCTGAGTGGATACACTTGACACTTTTTGGGGATAATGCTACCCACTATACAACCAAAGTGTACACTTTTGGGGATAATACTGTACTACCCACTATACAACCAAAAGTGTACACTTTTTGGGATAAGACTACCCACTATAATAAAACCAAAAGTGTACGCTTTTTGGGGCTTATGAACTCAGCAACTAAGGTGAGTCGTTTGACTGTGCTGAATCTGACTAGTGTCCCAACCCGTCGACTGACCCTGCTTGCAAAGTCAACATACCCGATACCGACGCCGACTGCTCGAGAAAGACTTACCCACGACCTAATTGTCATCTACAGCATTCAGGAGCTCATCCACGATGCCATCAGGACCATCACTGCTGTACCCTTCCTTGTGGACGTGGTTGAGGTCCGCCCCTCAACGGTGAGCCCAAAAGGGTTTGGGATACGTTCCGGGCTCAGAGGTTTGGGGTGGTTTCTTCGCGCATGCCTTGGGTATACTTGAGTTGTCATGTCCTTGGCGTGTGCGTGTGTGCAATACCTGCTGTGATACATAAATACCCTGGCCGCAAACTCCACAATCCAAACATGCAACATTCTTGGAAACCTTAAACTCCAAACCCAATCCCTGCTCGGACAGTATTGAGTAGGTGCCTAGACAGTTTACTCGGTTTGCAGACACAGCTCTAAACTTTCACAGTCCGGAAACCCTACAGAACACCATGCACACCCCTAACCCTAAGCCCTATCAAAGCCTTATTGAAAACCTAGTTGACGCCCGTTCAATTCTCTGTCAGCGCCCCTATGAAGACCCAAGTAACACTATCAAAGCCCTATGCCCTCAAAATGACTCAGAGCTGGAAAACCCTAAACACGAAATCTCGCGAGGCCATCCCCGAGTGGCTAACGAAGTACGAGCCGGCCACGTGGTGAAAGACACAGGGCTTTTAGGGTTTAGTAAGGGGTTTAGGGTTTTAGGGTTTTGGGGGTTTAGGGTTTACGGTTTTTCGGTTTAAGTTGGAGGCTGTTGGGTTCCTATAATTTCAAGAAGCTCGTGACTTGAAGGGATGTTCGCTCTCTGGGTCCCTCAAAACTGTTTACTTCGAGGCGCCGTCGAGATTGCCGGGCTTGGAGTCAAGAGAGCAATAGGGTTTAGGGTTCCTCTAAAGGGATCTATAAGGCTACCTTTGAGGAGTTCCTTTAAGGGATCTATAGGGTTTCAGGGTTTAGGGTTTAGGGCTCAATGTAGGAACCTGATTAAGAAACCTTGGGCCTTTATTAAGGTTCCTTATATGAATCCTACTATTTTGGGGTTATAGGCCCAGGGTTTCTTAATCAGGTCCCTACATTAAACCCTAAACCCTCAACCCTTGGGTTTCTGGTTGTTTGCCTGTGTTTTGGAGCGAAGGGATTTTTGGCGTCTGGGGTACCCAGAGACTCCAATATCCCTTATTTCAGGAATATTCCTTAAACTACATTAAGATCCCTAATATGATTTAAGGAATATTCCTTAACTAAGGGATCTTGGAGTCTCTTGGTAGTCGCGGGGTTGGCCGGGGACTGAGCTGGCTTCGGGTTTGGGTTGCTGGTGGGTCTGGCTTGGCTTTCCGGGCTGTTTTTTCGGATTCCGGGTTGAAGTTCAGTACATGCTCAGAGAGCCTTCAACCCCAAGCCGCAAATCCCAAAGCCACCCAAACCCTAAGCCCCAAAGTATGTAAATACTCAGAGGCCTTAAACCCTAAACAGACGCCAAAACCCTAAATCCTGAACCCCAAAACCCTCATGACCTGGGCCCACTTTGATCTGCTCCGATTGGCATGTCCTGACATCCGAAGAGCCACCGACCCTGCAACAAATCTTAGACCCTAAATCCTAAACCCTAAACCCCCAAGCCTCAAACAAAACCCCCAAAGCCCGAACTCAAGGCTTTCGGAAGCCTCTTCGAATTCCTCGACTCCGACGAGTTGGCTGCAGCTCTGCAGCTGGGATCAAGACAGTTGCTTAGGTTTGGGGTTTGGAGGGCTTCACGGAGTGAGGGTTAAGGGTTTAGGGTTTACGGGTGCTTCAGGGTTTAGGGTCCCAGGGTTCTGTCTTAATCGCTCGCAGGTGGGCTTAATCGTTCACAGGATTAGATGATACAATCCCTAAGCCCTCAAACCCCCATGTGCTCCTGGCCTTACCGGCCTTTCGGATGCAGACCTCTGCAGATGGGAAGAGGAGTTCAACAACAACAACAACAACATGTGCCCACTTATGTTTCATGGAAGTGCTCGTCGGCTCTGTGCTGGGGCAGGTGATGCTCAGAATCATCATCGTAAGTATGAGGGGTTGCGATAATCGCGAGGATTCGATCGCGACCCAGCGTTTCGAGGTAGTTCTGGAGAACACAAGCTTCGGGGATGCGACAGTGCGCCGACTAACTCGATCAACACGACCACACGGATCATGGAGAAGCTCCAATTGCCCTCAGCCGACGTGAATGTGGCTGCAATCTGGAAATACACGCGCGCACTTCGGCACCCCTCGAGGGTTGGGTGCTCGATGAGAGGAAAGCCTATCGGCAGGTACCGATACGACCAGATCATCGCAAGTTCAGCGTGGTCTGCCTCGAAGACCCGGGCGATGAAGTTCCGGAGTTCTTCGTGAAGACTTTGGCATCAGCATCAGCGCCATTGTTCTTGAGTTCTTGACTCTTGCTACAGTGCTTGTCACTGCAGTGTATATGGGTGGTTGTCAAAATTATGGTCCCTTTTTGGGTCTCCATGATAATACGGCACCTAATATTTAGGGGTACCCAAAAAGGGGCCATAGTTTTGATAACCACCCATAGGGGTTTTTGCGATTGATGTATTCGCAGCCTCGTACTTTGTCCAATCGGCAACGCCAAGCATCAGCCTCCATCAAGGCCTCTTCTTCATCCTAAACCCTAAACCCTAAACCCCTAAACCCTGAACCCCTAAACCCTTAAAGCCCTAAACCCTCAACCCTAAACCCCTAATTCCTAACCCTAGACTCCCTAGACCCTGAACGCTTGAAACCCTTAAGGCCAAACCCCTGAACCCTAAAATCCTAAATCTCAAACAAGCCTGAGGCGTGCGGGCTGTTCCTGTTGGGCCTGCATTTGCTATCCTCAGTGTCAGGTTTCTAGGTTCTGTAAAAGGAACTTAGTTTGAGTTACTGTACATATCATAGTTGGACACAATAAGGGGATCTATAGTAAGTAGCATGCTTTCCTTATTATGGTAACTTAAATACCCTAAACCCTAAACCCTAAACCATCCATAGTAAGTAGCATGCTTTCCTTATTATGGTAGCTTAGATCAAACTCCTGGGCCATAACCCAGGATTGACAGGGTAAGCCTCGGTAAGGATTAGGAAGGCCCCATCCCAAAACCCCGTCGTCCAAAATGCCAGAATCCGGAACCTATGTAAAAAAAAGTAAACCCCAAAGTTCGAACCAACCCCCAAAGCTCTAATCCCTCAAAACCTTGAAGCGCAGCATTCTCACCCCGTGAAGCCATAAATACCCAAAGCTCTATTCCAAAAGCCTATACGCGCAACCCACTTTCCCTGCTCAGGTCGTCTACGTCCTCGCTGTCGCTTCCACCGCTGGGTGTGGTGGAGGTCTGAGACGGGTGCCGTTGTCTCTGGCCCCCAACCCAACAACCCCTGAAGCCTTAAACGAAGAATTTCTGAATCTAGCAAAAATCCTCACCCTGAAAACCCAAAGCCCTAAATCCCTAGCTCCTTAAGCCTTGAACTCAATCCCTAAACCCCAAAAGCCCTGAACCCTTAAACCCTCAACTCCAAACCCCAAGTCCTTGAATCCCTCAGTCATAAACCCTCAAGCGCCCTAATCCCCGCTGAATCCCTCAAACCCTGAAGGGCCCTAAACAAGAAACCCTCAACCCACAAAAAGGGCCTCAAACTCTAAACCCCAAACCCTCAACCCCTAAACCCTAATACAGTAGAAGCCAAAAAGTTGGAAACCCCATAGCCTCAATCCTGAAGAGTAATGTATAGGGAATCCTAGCACTATTTGGCCTTAATCCGGTTTCCAACTTTATGGGGTTTACTGTAAACCCTAAACCCTAAATCCCTAATCCCTAAACCCTAAACCCTAAACCCTAAAACCCTAAACCCTAAAACCCTAAAACCGTAAAACCCTAAACTCCAATCTCGACCAGGTCCGCTGCGGAGTTCTGCTCCGGGTCTCTGACGGAAGCCACGAGACCCTTCAGGCAGTTTTCTTAGGGTTTAGGGTTTAGGTGTTTAGGGTTTAGGGTTTAGGTGTTTAGGGTTTAGGGTTTAGGTGTTTAGGGTTTAGGTGTTTAGGGTTTAGGGTTTATGCACTTCTGTGGTTTTTCGGTGTTTTAGGGTTTAGGTGCTTGGGGTTTAGTGAATTTAGGGTTGAGGGGGGTTTTGGGGCGAGGCAGTTTTTGAAGGAGCTGCTTTTGGGTATGAGGGTGTTTAAGTTGTTTGGGTGTTTCTAGGTGTTAGATGGGTCGCCTACATGTAAGGATTCCTACGGTGCTGTTTCGGCAGTTTTTTTTTTTTTTTTTTTGGGGGGGGGGTTTTAACGTGTTATTGAGGGTTTATGTAGGGTTGTAATCCAGGGTGCTACGTGTAAAAAGGATTGTTTGAGGCGTCTTGTTGCGATGGAGGGCCTGGGGTTCCGGTTTAGGGACAGGTTCCGGGCCTCTACTAGACATCTGCCAATGTGCCTTGTCACACTAATCGTTGGGCAGTTCCAGGTTCGTCATGTACAGAGGATCCGTCAGCAATTGGTAGATCTCTGGTCGAGTGGCTACTAGACCTTGAACCCTGGAACCCTCAACCCCGAACGCCTTGTAGTACCCGTCTATAGAGCCTTATAGGACCTTCTTGAACCCTTAACGGAACCTTGCGGAGTGATCCTTAGAACGTGTGTCTGGGAATGTCCTGATGCGGCCCCAATTTCTATAAACCCTAGACACAAAAAACCTACAGTAGAAGCCAGAAAGTTGGAACATCATTAGCCTCATGCTCTTAAAGTAAAGTATAGGGCATCCCAGCATGAATCATCCTAAATCCATGTTCCAACTTTCTGGGGTTCACTATAAGCTCTTAAACCCAAAGTCTGAAAGCCCCAAACCTAAAACCCTTAAAACCAAAAAGTTAAAGCTAGTAAAAAAAAGCTGTAGCCATTATCAAAAGCCTAAAACGAAGCAACGAGATTAAACAAAAACCACAAAGCCATTCAAACAAACTAAACCCCTGACGGTGTTGGGGGTCTTTGGGGTTTAGGGCTTGGGTTTGGAGTGGAATATTTAGGGGTTCAGGAGTTTAGGGATTTAGGTTTTAGGGTTTAGGGGTTTAGGGGTTTTGGGTTTAGGGTTTGGAGTGGGATCAACACTGTCAGGACCAACCCAAAAAACAAACCTGGGCTTTGGAGTACCATACTTTATAATACTTTTTTGGGAACCTGTTACGTAAAGGGAACCATTATGAAATAAAAAGTCTATACTTTTTTCTCCCTGGCTACTTCAAAGCCCAGAAACTGATGTTCAGAGCCCTCCGTATCAGGCTGCCCTGGATGGCAACGACGCCAGGCGTGTGGCGGCCACGGTCTTGGCACGATTGCTTGCAGCCACTTGGCCGGTCTCAGACCCCTTAAACCACAAAGCCTCAAAAACCCTAAACCCTAAACAAGGCGGCTGTTTTCTGTGTGGTTTAAGGCGCTGTTTTGGGGTTTTGAGCGGTTGTGACGGGTCTTTTGGTTCTTTTTGCCATCTTACCCTGTCTCCAAGTCCCAAGATCTTCCAAGTAGTGCCATGTGCTACTGCTTGGGGTTTAGGGTTTGGGGTTTAGGGGGTTACAGGGCTTCAGGGTTTAGGGTCCACTGCTCGAAGCTCTTTGAGTGGTTTCGGGCTCATGGGTTTGACACATCGTGTTTAGGCTTCAGGGCTGGATATTTTGAGGCTTAGGGGTGTGAGGGTCAGGCTTTGGGGCTTCGGCCCTGGACTGAGGGGTTCATGGTTTAAGCCTGTTCAGGTTCAGGGTTCACGGGCTTCGGGCGACGATGCCAGCTGAAGCACCTAAGGACGGTGCACACATGCCTGTGCTGCTCGTTTGCATTGGACGTAGCTTCGGGAAAGTGCAGGCCATGTGGTTTCGCTATACTTGGAGGCCAACTCCTCGCAAGTCGGTTATAAGAAGGGTCATAATTTAATTGGGGTGACTACTCCATTTAGGATACTTGTAATTCTACTTCTAAGCTACCTACTAAGTTCCCTGGGCCTCTAAGTAGGGCTCTCTAACCACATTATGTTGTGTACCTTTAAAGGGCAGTAGAGAACCCCTAGCAGCAAACTCGAAACCCTAATCCGAGCTTGCAGAACGGTAGGAGGGTCATCCCTAAACCCTAAACCCTTAACCCTAAACCCTAAACCCTAACCCGAAACCCTAACCCTAAACCCTAAACCCTGCCTTGAACCCCCGCAGAGCCCCCTGAACCCCTCAAACCCCCTAGACTCTAAACTGAAGCAGCACCTAAACAAAGCCAAAATCCCGAAACTGCCAAAAACATCCTCAACTACGCGAAAACCCTAACCCTAAACCCTAAACCCCTAAACCCTGAAGCCTCTCTGCCGGAGTTCTTCCGACCAGGCAGACGTTTGAGGCCCCTAAAGCCTAAACCCTAAATCCCAAAATCCCTAAAGCTTAAGTCCTTAAACCCCAACCCTGAATCCCTAAATCCTTAAACCCTGAATCCCTCACACCCTAAACCTTAAACCCAAATCCCTGAACCCTCAACCCCCAACCGCAGGCAGAAGTTTGAGGCCTCCATCAGCCAGTGGATGAAGCGCCTCCATCAGGTCCCGTGGTTGGGTTGTAGGATGTTTTAGGGCTTCGGGCTTAGGGTTCTTTTAATTTAAGGGCAGGGTGTTTAAGGGTTTTCATGGCTTTGGGCTTAAGGTCTATGTGAGGTCCCGTGGTTGGGGATGTTAAGGATTTTAGGGCTTTGGGCTTTGGGTTCTTTTAAGGTTCCTTTCAAGGTTCCCTTTAAAAAGTTCTTAGGTTAGGGTTTTTAAGGGCTTTTAGGGCTTTAAATTGGGCTTAAGGTTTAGTTGAGGTTCCGTGGTTGAGTTTTTCAGGGTTTTGGGCTTAGGGTTTAGGCCAGGGTCCCGGGGTGGAGGGGGGGGGGTATACAAACCTGACAAACCCTTATATCAAAACCTTATGTGGAAGCCTTATAGAATCCTTGTAGATCCCAAACCTCACTTCCCCCCATTTCCTCAAACCTTGGTTCCTAAACACGAACCCTCATTAAACCGTGATCCCTATAATCCCTATAATCACTGTTAATCCCTATGCCCTAACCGTACCCCTTTGAGTCAAGACTTATGGCGGCGGCATGGAGAAAGACCACTGCTCTTAAACAAACCAGTCTCTGCCCTCGAGGCCCCTCGTTACCAACTCTAAGCCCCTGTAATCCCGAAACCCTATACCATAAACCCCTGCACCCTAAACCCAATACCTTAAACGCTATACCCTAAACCCTAAACGCTATACCCTCAACCCTAACCCCTCCCTAAACCCTAAAAACCCTATACCCCAAACTCTAAACCCTACACCCTCAACTCTACACCCTCAACTCGACTCTACACCGTAACCCCTTCACCCTAACCCCACGCTAATCCCTAAACCTTCTGAGCCCCGACAGGCCGAGGAGGAAACCGCGCTGGCCACTCGACTCTCGAAGGACTCTGCGGACGTTTCGCTCCTCTCCTGCGAGGTGCTTCAAGGGGGGGGGCCTTTACTAGGGCTCCAAAAAAGCACATAAGCAAAAATAAGGATAGGGATATCCCATATAAACCCCCTTATAATGAAGCCCAATAAGGTAGGGATATCCCCATAAAATGCTTATGCTTATGTGCTTTTTTGGGTTCCTAATTTACGGGTCCCTTTAGGGGGCATCCTTAAGGCTCGCTTTAAGGGATCTATAGGGGTTCCCTGAAGGCTTCCTTTAAGGGTTTAGGGTTTATGGGGGTTTTAGGGGTTTAAAGGTTTAGGGCCTTAGGGTTTAAGGCTTAAGGGGCTTTGAGAGTTTCGGGGATAGGGGTTTTAAGGGTTTAGGGCCTCCTTCGAAGGGTCATTTAAGGGCACTTTGGCGGCTTGGGGAATGGAGGTCAGGGGGCGCCTAGGGTTTTGAGGTGGGTGCCCTGGCGTGTTTCATAGATTTGTGTAGGTCTTGTGTAGAATGGTGCTGTAGGCTTTAATAAAGTTTTGCGGGTTCCTTCAGGTGTTCTCTGTATGGTTCCTTTAAGTTTTCTGTAGGGGTTTAGGAGTCAACTGGACGGCTGCGCTCTGAGTAAATCAGGCAACGCATATGTACATATAGAGTTTGCATATATCTATCCATTTATTTATACATGAGGTAGCTATTGACACCCTAAACCCTAAACCCTAAACCTAGCTGTGTGTAGATGGACTACGGCCCACGGTATGTTCGGTTTGGCGCCCCCGGCCCCGGTTGAGCCGCCCTCTGTTGTCTTTGAATGAATTATGGCTTCGCATTCGCTAGGTGGGGGTTTGTACTTAAGGTGCAGGGTTTTAGGTGCTTCGGAGTTGCTGATTTAAGCGTTTGGGTGAACCTGAGGGGTTTATGGTTTAGGGAATGAATATGAGTGAATGACTATGTATGAGCGAAGGGTTGGTTGACTGACTGAAAGATTGATTGTTTGATTGGCGGTGTATGTTGCCAAGTACGATTCGTCCGCAGGACAAAGAGGAAGCTTTCGAATGCAGGCCCAAAAACTGTTTCACCTTTCCTTGCCAGGTCTTCTTGCTGCGCGCCATCAGCGCACTTCCTCGAGAGGTGCCCTCTACGGGAGTTCAGCGGGCGTTCAAGAAGTTTCGGGTTTAAGGGTTCAGGGTTTTTGGGTTTGGGGCTTTAGGGTTGTATATTAGCAGTTTCTTCAAGTTTCTTACAGCGAAACCGTTTATCCTGCTGCGTATTGGGCAAATAAGACGACCAGACTTGACCAGACGAAATTAATCAGTGGGGCAGATCTGCATTTTCTGAGTAGTGGAGTATCTAGTCTTCACCGTACACTGGCCCTTTACACTACCAATATGGGAGTTTCCGAAATTGGGGGTACCTTATTTTGGGGTCCTTATAATAGGGATCCTATTATGTAGGGTACTATATTGGGGTCCCCTATTTTCGGAAACTCCCATATCTTGAGAGGCCGTCCTGAATCTGCAGAGGGGTTCCCGTTGAAGTGCTTCAAAATCGTCCTGTAATACACGGGCTTCATACCCAAAACCCTACCTGTAGCCTTTAAAAGAGCTACCTTTTCAGGAATGACATATAGAAACCATAATAAGGAACTTCAAAAAAGGTAGGTCTTTTCGGCTACATGTAAACCCTATGAGAGCACCATGAATTTCGACTGATCTCGGATGGCACAACCCTAGACCCTAAACCCAAAACTCTAAACCCTAAACCCTAAACCGTCTGCAACCCTAAGAGTGGAGGCCCGGGCCGATGTTGGAAACATCGTGGCATCACCGCGCCCGGGATATGGAATGCAAGAGAGGGAAGGGGTTTCCCGGTTTTGCAGATATCTGATAGGGCTGAGGTTTATTTAGGAGTTTAGGGCTTACTATAAGTATAGGATTGAGAACAGAGTTCCATAAGTTTAGAATAGGGAAACCAATGATGCTACATGTTTAGAGTAGGGAAAGCAAGAATTAGAATAGGGTTCTGGGTGTAGGCGAGAGGGTTTAGGAATGCCAGAGGCATGGCCAGCTTAGGGCTTGTTAGGGTTTAGGATGATTTCAGGGTCCTTGAATGTTTCAGGGTTGAGGGATCAAGGTTTTGGAGTTTAAGGCAGTCCTGTTTGGGACTGAGCCAGGAGCATTGGGCCATAACTTTTGCGGGTGTCTTTTCGTTCTTATTATGGGGTCGAAAAAGTTAACTGTTAGAAGGGGCTTTAATTGTCACAATGGAATTTAGGGCTTGTGGCACGGCTGATCTTTTATGTTGGGATTGTTCAGGGGTTGTGGATGTTCGGGTGCTGTAGCTATTGACCTCTTTTGTTGTTCATTTTACTTGATTGGCTACTTGCTTCTACTTGTCTGAGCTGGAACCCCAATTAAACCGTGAACCGTAAAACCCTAAACCCTAAACCTCATACGCCCCTAAACCCCTAAACCCTAAACCCTTAAACCCTAAACCTCATAAGCCCCTAAACCCCTAAACCCCTAAACCCTAAACCCTAAAGCCCCAGACCCCTAAACCTTTAAAGCCCCTAAACCCCTAAACCGCACACAGCCGAGCCCAGGACCGGGTTTCTACTTGTTTTGGACAAGGAACCAGAAAACCCTAAGCCCTACTTGGAGGGGCAGGGGACTTACCCCAAGGGTCCAAAGGACCCAATAATCAGGTACTCGGTTTTGGGATAGTAGTTATGTAGGTTAGGATTTTGGAGAGTATATGATTATTGGGTACTTGGACCCTTGGGGTTAGTAAGTAGGTTATAAGTAGAGTTATAAGTATCCTAAATGGAGTTACCCCAATTATAAGCCTACTTATAAACGACTTACTAAGTCCCCTGCCCCTCCAAGTAAACCCTAAAAGGAACCCCCAAAAAGAACCATTCTGTACCAAGAGTTTGTGTTTTTTCCTCTCTGTGTGTTTTTCCAAGCTCTGGCCCAGGTACGTCCACCTGAGGCGGCCCAGAAGCCGCATGGCACAGGCGAACCCAGGGTTCATACGGGAGTTTCCGAAAATTAGGGGTACCTTATTGGGGGGTCCTAATAATAAGGATCCTACTATTTAGGGTACTATATTGGGGGCTCGGACTTTGGCTTAGGGACCCGTGGCCACCACGGGTGCAGGGTTTAAGGATTTAGGAATTAGGGATTAGGGCTTAGGGTTTATTCTTGGAGATTGACAGGGTTTAGTAGAGTCTAGGGGTCTGAACAATGGTAAAAAATTCCGTTTGAGGGCTCCAAATATGGCTCTATGATGATTTTACTATAGGGTTTTGGAGGGCTTGATCTATGGCTGTCTGTACAAGGGTTACCCGGGTTTTAGGGGTTGGGAGCTCCGTGGTTCTCAAGAAGCTGTGTTGCATAGATTTGCATTGTGGGTTTTGGAATGGGGTGCTGGGTGTTAGTATAGGGGCCTTAATAAATTACCTTATACCATTTTGGGGGTTCCTTGTTGTATTTATAGTATGGTATTCTGCTCTAACTATTAAGGCCCCTACATTACCTTTGTTACTGTGTGGGTTGCGGTTGAGGGTTTAGGGCAGGGGACCGCGGGTTCAGGGAATTTTGAGTTTTGGGCGTCTGAGCAGGGTGCTGTGTCTCTAGGTTCGACGATCGGCTCGTAGTTGTAAGGAACTGTGGCCTCAGAGAACTTAGAGTTCTGAGTTTTGTTCCGGACATGTCGTGCTGAAAGCTTCAGGCCTTTGGTGGGGGCCGAGGCCCTTTCAGAAGGTTCATGCGTAGTTGTAAGTACTATATATAAGTTAGTAACATTATTCCTTAGGGGTCGTTATCAGGATGAGACTATAGTATGCACAGACCCTTATGCTAACTATACAGGCTTCTATATTATGTTGTGGGCAAGGTGACGGCTATCTGAAACCCTGAATCTTTAGCACATGAACCCCAAAACGTTGTCACATGAATGACCGGAGGGGAGGGACTACACCCAGGGATCGCAGTGATTGATCCAGAAATCTGGAAATCGTTTGAGGCAACCAGTCGAGCATGGTCGTCAGGAACCGTGAAGTCATGTGTTTCAATACCGGGCAGAAAGCTATCCCTTTGAAGGAACTCTAAGGGTTTGTGAGGGGTTTACGAGTACAGCTACTGTGACCTGCTGCAAAACATGCTTTCTTGAAGTAGCGGTCAGGCAACAGGTCCACAACAGCAGCAGCAACAACAATAACAAAAGTACAACAAACCGCACAAAAGAAATTAATAGAACTGCAACGAAATGACAATAATTGACAGAGCAAGAAAGACTCCCCAGCAAGCAAGACTTGCGCGTGAAACCTTTGCAGCTCTGTAACGCCCTTCAGATTTCCTATATACTCCTGCCAGGCGGCCAAGATGGCCCCAGAGTTCTGCATCGCTGCGCGGTGGCTCGGGGAGCACTTTGGCATCCTCGAGTGGACGGAGCCACTTGGCGTTTTTGGTTGTGGCCGGTTCGGGTTCTTGGGTTTTGGGTCTGGGGACTCTCAGAAAACTCAGTACCTTGTGTTTTGTTGGAGGGGGGGGGGGTCCTTCTATGAAGGATCTTACTATTGAGGGTTCCATGTTAATTAGGGTTCCTCATTTTCTGAAATCCACTTGGTGGGGCATATAGTTTTGGCTTCAAGACGGGGTTTTAGAAGGGTCCTTCATGAGGGGCTAGGGCTGCAGGTTCATAGGGTTATGAGTTTAGAATTTGGGGTGTGTGTGTGTATATATATATATATATATGAGAGACGCTCCTTTGGGGTATATTTGACGCTCTGTTTGGTCTGTTTATTTGATTATTTTAATTACTTTAATTATTTTGTGGCCCCGCGAATTGAAATAATTAAAATAATTAAAATATTTAAAAAGATAGTTTGATCCAGTCCAAGGCTTTTTAAATAATTGAAATAATTGAAATAATTAAAATANTAAAATAATTAAATCCGGTGGCATTTAATTATTTTAATTATTTCAATTATTTCAATTATTTTAATTATTTAAAATCGGTGGGTTTGGGTTCCTAAGAGAGGAATCACTACTTATTTTTAATTATTTTAATTATTTCGTGGCCCCGCGAATTGAAATAATTAAAATAATTAAATCCGGTGGCATTTAATTATTTTAATTATTTCAATTATTTCAATTATTTTAATTATTTAAAA
>BGNK01001016.1:0-89630 GCA_003297005.1 Symbiodinium sp. clade A Y106
TTAGGATGGGTTCCGTGGTAATGGGTGGGGGTCTAATGGACTTGCTCATTAGGCCCGTGAAATGCCCGGGACGGCCCTGTCTAATCGGTGGGGGTATCTTAATCCGTAAATGACATTAAACCCCTAAACCCCTAAACCCCTGAACCACAAACTCTGAGGTTTCCTGGGGCCACCCGTCCTGCGGCGGTCTTTTGAGCGACGGGCTTCGGCTGCAGCTCCGCGACGTGCAGCAGGCCCTGAACGCCGAAAGCCCGAAAGCCCCAGGTTGAGAGATTTAGGGATGTTTAGGAATTTATCTAGGGTTTAGGGTTTAGGGTTTAGGGTTCAGGGATGTTCATGGTTTAGGGTTAGTAGGGTATTTGGGATACTTAGGGTTTGCTGATGTTTACGATTTCGGGATGTTCAGGGTTCAGGGATATTTAGGGTTTAGGGTTTAGGGATGTCTAAGATTCAGTGTTCACTTGTAGGGATGTTAAGGGTTTAGGGTATAGGGTCTGGGGCCCCGAACCCCCGAAGGCCCCAAAGCCCCAAGGCCCCAAAGCCCCAAGCCCGAACCCCAGGGTACTGGCGAAGCTCTGATCCCTGAAACCCTAAGTCGTAAAGTCCTAAAGCATAGGTTAAAAAAAAGTCCCAAAGCCCTTCAACCCTAAACCAGTAATCCTAAGCCGCAAAACCCAAGAGCTTCATTTACACCCGCGGCCGGACATTCTCGCTAAGTCTTCTTGCACTTCCGCCCGGGGGGATGGAGTAGCTGCAGTTCCTACTTGGGGGTGGAGGGCTTAAGGCTTTTACCTTATTATGATTATAGTACAATATACCCCAAAACCCTATTCTAATGATTAAGGCCCCTAGAGTAGGTGTATATAACGGCGTATAGGATGTTATATAGATTTGCAAGATCGCTTTCGCTGCTAGAGCCGAAATCTGCAAGCACACCCCGAGCTTTGAACCCTAATCCCAGCAGCTGGGGCAAGCCCACAATACCACCAAAGCCCCAGCAACTCTCAAGCCCTTCAACCGTCAAATCATCAAGCTCTTATGCCGTTGGATCCCCTAAGCCCTAAACCCCTAAACCCCTAAACTCTAAACCCTAAACCCTAAACCCTAAACCCCTAAACCCCTAAACCCCTAAACCCCTAAACCCTAACCCTAAACCCTTAAACCCTAAACCCTAAACCCTAAACCCTGCATCCTCACTTTCTCACCCCATTGACCTCGCGAAACCCACGACCCTCAAGCCGGTAAGCCCGGAGCCCTACGCCCCATCACCCACCCCTCAAAGAAGCAATGCAGTAATGAAGGTGCTCACCGATCGCATTTGTACTAAAGGAACTAGTCAAACTAGTCATACAGTACTCATCATCAGAAACATAATCATAGTCAGAATCATAGGCTTAATCAAAATCAGCTTCATAATCATGGTCTTGATCACAATCATAATCATACTTGAAGTGATCCCTAAACCCTAAACTTAAATTAAACTCTATACCTTAGACCCTAAACTCTAAACCCTAGACCCTAAATCCTAAATCCGAACCTGATCCCTAGACCCTAAACCAAAAGCTCCAGGTGCAGAGCTCCGACTTCGCCTTCATTGCCCTCCGGGGGGATGGCTCTGCGGTGACCTGGGGGGATCCGGCGCCCTGGCTTGGGGCTTAGGGGTTTCGGTTTTGGGTTGAGGTGTTTTTGGGATTTGGTGTTTGGGGTTTAGGGGTTAGCGGTGTGGGCCATTGGTGGTTGAGGGTTTTGAGTTTAATGTATTGCGTTTAGGATAGTTTTGTTCCTTTTGCAGGGCCGGGTGGAAGGGTTGAGCACATAAGGGTCTAGGTTAGTTCAGACATGATTATTTCTTAATTTACTTACTTCAGGCGTGCATGATGATTTGAGGTATGCCCTGTCGAGGGTCCTTTGCTATTTGGGTTTTGAGCTGCAGTAGGACGCTTTTTCAGGATCTTTTATGGGGTTTGGTGGTTTGAAACACATTTGGGGCTTTGTGTAGGTTTGACTGTAGTACAGTGTCTTGTTGATCTTGAGTGTGTTCTGCTTTTGCACTATGTCCTTTTCATCATTAGACTTGTAGGAGCTCTCGTTGCAGATGCTTCTGCTGTCATCGCTGTTGCCGTTGACCGTTGGTGTTTTATGCTCACCCACTACACAAGCCTGTTTTCTTTCCGAAGCGCATGCAAAACAACGCTGACTGGTTGCAGAGAGGGTTCTGATTGGAAACGACTCAAGAAGGGCTTCTAGGGCCTCTGGGGTTTGTGATTGTCGATGCAGGGTTTGAGGGAGCTTAGCTGCCAGGATGTGGTTGGGGCTGGTTGAGGGAGGGTCCACGATTCCGAAGATTGAAAAGGCAGGTCTTGGTTGGGAAATCCAAACCCATAAACCCGAAGCCCCCAGACCCCTAAGCCGCAAATCTTTTGCCCTACTCCCTTTCAGCCCTGAGCCGGCCAGGAGTATGGGGGTGACAGCCGAGCTGTGCAAGAGCAGCTACTGGACAGCTTAAGCACAGGGCCCCGAAGCCTGATACCGAAACCGCTCCAGGGATAGAGGCAGCTTCTCATAGACTCATAAACATAGAAACTCTAGTGCGACTTCGGAGATAAAGAGCTTCGGGGCTGGAGGGCTTCGACAGTTTAGAGTCTAGAGTTTATGGTACGGCTCGTCAATACTCACAGTGCCGCTTAAGGTTCGGAGTCGAGGGCTTAGGGTTTAGGTTTCGCAGGTTGGGTGCTCAGCATGAACAAGTGCATGTTTGTTCTGTCTTCCTCAGTTCCAGACTCCAGACTTTGATTCGGCTCGGGGCCACCGTAGAAGAATACCAGATCATGTCTGGTGTAACCTTTTGGTTGCTTTCTCGTGAAATGGTCTTGATACACGGGTTTAGCACCAGAATCGGGATGTTGGCTTGCATGAAAAAAGCCCAACAGAGTTTCCAGATGGGTTTCGTCCTAGCCTCTGGTCCATCGCAACCAGTTTGAGAAGGCTACATCAAAGGGCCCCACTGCAATTTCTGAAGACCTTCTCTTATCGAAATGCACCGTGCGCAATGCTTCTTAGACTCCTGGCCCCCTCACCCTAAAACCAATAACCCTAAACTAACTCTAAAGTACAAGCCGTATCTCAGGCTTCGGCACGTCAAGCAGCTTCAATCGACTGATGGAGCTGTCGCAGCCGTGCTGAATACTGGAGGCGGCTGTCAGGTCTTAAGGTGTTTCAAGGCTGAAGGTTCTTTAGAATTTAGGAATGGGGGTTTAGGGTTTCGGAATTGGGGTTTAGGGTTTAGGAATTCGGGCTAAGGGTTCAGGGTTTAAAGTTTAGGGTAATTGAGAGCACCAGCAGGAGAAGGAGAAGGAGAAATAGAAGGAGTAGGAGTCGGATTCGGAGTCGGAGAAGGAGCAGCAGCAGGAGTAGGAGTAGGAGCAGGAGCAGGATGAGGAGTAGGAGCAGGAGAAGGAGGGGGGGTGAAGGGGAGGACGGAGTGGGGGAGAAGGGAATAAGGGCGGATCAGGGAATTGGGGAGTAGGACACTGCGGCAAGGAGGGCGAGGAGTTGAGCAGCTAGAAGCCAGTAGGCTCCTCCTTGCGCCTGCTGCTGCTGCTGCTACTGCTACGACTACTGCCACTAGAACTACGACTACGACTAAGGCGACGACGACTACTACTGCTACTACTACGACGACGACGTCGGGGCTCCTAATGTGACCGCTAACTCTGCAAGCCAGTCTAGTCCATAGCTGACTTGTCGAGGCGTCGTAACCTGGGGAGATCCGTCAGATGGTGGGGACAGCTCCCAAGTACAGGCACAGCTGATGGATGAGACTTGGCGGCGTTAGATTCCAAACACCGGAAGTACAGATGAGATGCATCCTAGTTAGGGTAGAACCCTCCCAAACTTGAAACCTGAAGCCTTCTTCCGCTTGTGCTTGCCTCTTCGAGGTCCGGCATGTGCAAGCATCCTCCGGTGCTTTTGCCGCCCTCTTGGGCGATGGCTCGGTGATTGCATGGGGAGCTGCTGATCGGGGTGGTGACTGCAGCGCTGTGCGAGAGAAGTTGACGAATCTCAGCTTAAAGAGCGTCCCTTTTGGTTTGGTTCCGCGGGGTTTGGGAGCAAGGACCAAGGATTCAGGGTTGGGTGATTAATTGGGATGGGGTTTAGGATGCAATGCTTGTTCGTGACCGTCAAGACATATGATATCGGTGTTTGCCGCTGTTCTGCTAAGGCATGTGCAGCATATCCAGGCGACCCGCAATGCTTTTGCCGCTGTGGCGGCGGATGGCGTAGTGGTGACCTGGGGCAGCAGCACTTGCGGTGGGGACAGCAGTGCTGTGTGTGAGCAACTGACAGACACCCACCTCCTCGCCGAAAAAAGCGCGTGTGTCAGTCTCTGTGTGTTCGTGTGCGTGCGTGAGTGTGCGCTTGTGAGACCTGTAGCGGAGGAGATTGATTGGATCTTTCCCGCCTGATGCTGTTTCGCCCGATATCGAAACCCGATACCCGATTCCCAAGCCCTAACCAAAAAAGCTTATGAAATCCAAACCCAAAATCTGTCCTTCGATGGCTAAGCCCCCTGGAGTTGCACCGGCTATTACGGTTGTGTGACGATGAAGGTTGCGATCATGTTACTATAACAAGCTATCACGTTACGATACGGCCAGTTAGGGGGCTGCAAGGCACCTAGTTGATTGTCACTTTGGAAGGATCTTTTCCCAGCAATCCGAACATGATCCCCATGGTTATGATCTCCTTCCGCCTTAAACCCTATACCGGTAGACCCTAAGCCCTAAAGAATCTTCAACCGGGTGCATGATTCTCACGAAGCTTCAAGCTCGTCTGTTCCCGGACGTCCACTCAGGTGTACAGATACCGCTACGATCCCGTCAGTTATGACGGCAAGTGGATGCTGGGCTTGAGTCTATTATTGTTATTGTTGTTTGTTTGTTCTCATGGCGACTGTACACTTGCCGACGGTAACATTGTGCTGATCAAGCTTGTGTTTGGTATGGTTGGTGGATTCCATCAACACGAAGTGCGAGTTGTAGGTTGATAGTAACATTGTAAAAGTAACCTTATGGTAGCTCCGTAGTAGCATTATAAAATCATTATATATAGCAACGGTGAAGTATTCTTACAGTAACATTACAGTAGCCTTATAGTATCCTGAACGGTATATAGCACCCTCCATAGAAACCCTGTTGCTAACCTTACAGTAACCCTAATAGTATGTAGTAGCCTTAGTAGTAACATCACAGTCCATCTGTAAACCTAGTGCACCGAAAGCGAACTCCTGAACTCTAAAGTCTTCGTTTCGTGCACTGAAGAGCCTTTTCAGGTGAGTTACCTATAGTCTCCTTAGGAATTATTTTTTGTTCATAAAATTTTTTTATTATGGTTCTAAGGGGGGTATAGTTACTGTTAAGAGGGCTAGATTTTGCCATTGCCGCACTTGCGACTTTAGACCCTTCGGCTTGAGGATCTATTTCCGTCACTTCTTTGATGTGGGGGTAGGTCCTACATTGCTGTTTCGAGCGCACGAAAATCGATGGAGAAGAACTTGATCACATGAACCTGTCAGACCGCGTTGTTTACTTCTTTCCGGAAGCCCTAAATCTGAACACACGAAGCTTAAGCTAAACGATGAAACCTTAACCCGTATTCAAACTGTAGCTTTTGTCTCCAAGTTAAGTTTGCAAGGACAAAATCTTCGATCCGAAAATGGCTGGAAGATGTGCACTTCGGCTGTTTGGGAGGTGAGTCTGACTGAATGTACTGCCGCTGCGGTGCTTTTTGCAGTTTTTTGCGTTTTAAGTCGTCTTCTTCTGCCTATCACTTTCGTTCTCAAACTCGTACAGCTCGCAGAATTGGATTTCGGGCGCCTGCATCGTTTTACGATGCTCCTTCGGGCATGGCTTCGGGTAAGAGGTTTTCCTAAACCCCTAAACCTCAGCAATCCTAAAGCTGAAGCCCTGAACCCTAATATGCCTAAACCGTAAACCCCAAGCCCCAAGATTTTGATTTTGTTTCCGTGATTTGGGCTGCTGCACCCAGGCTCCCGAGTCCAGGCATTGTTTCAAGGATCGGCAGCGTCTCAGTAAGTAGAATCTAGAAGCAGGGGATGTGGGGTTCAGCACTTACGCTTCAGGGTTTAGGGTCCAGGGCTATTAAGTAGAAGATAGAAGTAGGGTTTAAAATGCACTAGCAGTCAGGGTGCTCATGACCTTGCTTGCGACCATTATAACTTGCTCAAACAAGTCCTGCCAGTCCACTTTTGGTGCAGCGTCCCCATGAACTCTAAGCCTAGCCGGAGTTTGGGTTAAGACCTCATGGACTAAGTAGCTACGTACCTCAACAAACCTCAAGCCGAAGCCAGCATACCAAGTTCGAAGTGAGGGACGTTTCTAAGTTCTTTGCCATGGAGCGGGGTCATCATGTAGAATCCTACCATTTCGGGGCGAGAGTACGGTTCCATATGAGACTCCCCCATAGGTCCCACTGCGTTTCTTGGCTTCCCAGGTCCTACCCTCCGGTGAATCGCTTCTGGTATGCACTCAGCATGCTCTTCATGCTCTAAGTGTAGGGCCTGAGCATCTGGGCCCTGAAATGGTTCAACGGGCCTCTAGGCAGGGCCTGCTTAGGTTTTGGGTGTGGGGCGTACGGCTTAACTGAGGCTGCTGTCCCCGATGCTCGAACACAGTTTAGAAAGTCCAGGCTTGCAGCCGCAGTTCGCACCGACCAAGTACCTGCCGGGTGCTCAGGAAAGGATTGAGAGTGTAGGGGGTTTCAGGATGCAGGCCGTCGCAGTAACGAAGGAATCGAACTTGTACAACTGACTAAACAGGACGCTATTAACTATGGACATGTCCATAGGTTCCCTGTACACTGTCCAACTTTTGGTTCATGGTTTAGTTTGGGGAAGCATCGATTTCCGTGGAAATCGGCATTTCGTCTTCACCTCCCCTTGCAAACCGTAAGGGTCGTATGGCAGCAACTCTTCTGCCGCAGATCATCCTCTGACAGAGGATGTGCAGGAGGAACCGCGTGCACTGTGAAGATTTGTAAGACTCAGCCTGCAACCTCGAAGCACGACCTCTGCCAAGGACGAAAAACCCGTTTGGTGTCCTTTTGGTCGTGAAGCCGGTTGCCACCGACACGGACGACCTGGCCAAGGCGTGGAGGGGTTCTTAGCGAAATCCGCGACATGAAACCGGCAAGCTTAGCTTGCATCCCCAAGCAGCTTTCGCCGGCATTTCTGGTCAAGCCTGCCCTTGACGCCCTGAACCCTATTTTGGGTGATTAGCGTTTATAGGCCTTGCATAATCCAGAGCCCAGAACCATATTATGCATATTCCTACACTCGGTGTTCAAGAAGATTAGACCAGACAACAGCTTGGGCCAGGTGGAGAAATCTGAGATAAGGGCGGGTCGAGACTTTGCTATGCATCATAAGCCCTGCAACTCTATCTTTCACACGAATTCCGACACCACCCAACCTTTAAGCGCCGAAATCGTATAAACTCCTATTTCCTGAAGGATTGACCCTAAATTGTCCGATCTCCTACACCCTCAGTCTCTGAATTACTCCTTGAACCATCAAACCCCAACATCTAGAATCTAGACTCCGGAAATCTTGGAGCCTCATATACTGTTGAAACCCGTACATTGCCTTTCTCCCTCAACCCTCAACTATCAAAGCCCTGAACAGTCTTAAGCTCTTACAACGCCCCTGTCAACCCTCAGAGAACCCGTAGACAGTCCGTATACAAAGTAGCATCCACAACAATACCTTCATGAGCCAATGGAGAAACCCGGTAAACCCTCACAACAAATCCCTAAACCCTAAACCCTAAAACCCTAAACCCTAAAACCCTAAACCCTAAACCCTAAACCCTAAGCCCTAAACCCTAAAACCCTAAACCCTTGAGAAGCCAACAAGGCCTCCTTCGAAAGGAGCCCCCCAAATAGCAAGCGCCTCGGAGGCTCTGGAGCCCCACGCCCACCGCTTGGCGGACAGGCTCAAGGCCCTCCGATGTGTCTGCATCTAGGGTCCAGGATTTAGGGTTTAGGGTTGATGGTATACTGTCTAATCGTAATACTGTGTTCATATAAACAGTGGTGACAGAACAGGGTTTGCAGGGCAAGGGTTAGGCTTGCGCGGCTGTTAGACTGCTTTTTAAGTATGGGCTCTTTGTCGTATTGCGGGTTTCAGCACTAAGGAGTGACAGGGCTGGGGTCTCAGGTCTAAAAGAAGTAGAAATCTTGTGCTAAGGGGGTTAGGGTACATTTTTAGGGTTTAAGGTTCTAGGGTTGGCACTTTAGGAGGTGCGAATATGTGGGAACATGGTTTCTTGCTGCATAAGCTTCCCTACCACATTTATAATAGTTGTCTGGTGACAGAGTTTCTGCGCGCTTCTCATGGTTTGGGTTCCTGTCTGGAGGCGGCTACTGGCTTGAAGGGGTGTTCGGCTTTAGCGGGATTTGTTGGGGTTGTAGTGTGTAGAAGGGTTCGTGGTGCAAGGATTGTGTTCCGGGGCTTGGCAGAGCCCTGAGCGCAGTAAATTTCCAACCAGCCATAATTCTGAAGCCCCCGTATCAAACAAGCAATCATAAACCCTGAAGCCTGTGCCCCAAACTGAGCGCCACGTAGACTTAACCCTAAGCCCAGACCCTCCTAGACATCCTCAAACCCTAACCGCTTCAACCCAGATTTTCGGAGCCAGGACTCCCTCGCCGTTGTCCTTCCCATGCATGCAGGTGACCTTCTTTGCCAGGACTGCCACAACGCAGAAGCTCTGCGACATGTATGGGGTGCCTCCGCCCTGCTTAGGGTCCAGTAGCTGCAGTGTTTACGCATCGAGGCTTTGTAGGGTTTGGAGGGTTGAAGGTTCGATAGTTGGCTCTCAGCCCTTCCGATGTCCCTTTAGTATTTCAGAGGCTGTTGTTGAGCTTTGCGGCTGGCCGGTATCCTCTGGCATAGTGAAGTCAGCAAGTAGTTCATGGCGGGAGCCATAGTTTTTTGGATGCACACACATATGGGAGTTACATATATGTATTGGCCTTCCCATTGCAATGGACCGACAAATATCTAGTCGTTGAAAGGATTAGACGACTTTGCAAACAAGCTATACATCGGTTTCGAAATAGCCGACTCCTGCCTTCCACGCCTCGACTCAATGAACCTTCAGTACATTCTACAGCTGAGATAGCATGGGACCCTGTATGTTGAGCAACACGACGGCTATGCCCTAATTGCCTAGCCTCGTGGTGCAGGCACTGGTACAACGAAGCCCCGAGACTCCTCAATCCTACTACATCCCTAGACCCGAACACTGAAAACCTGAAGCCTAAACCCTTATCGTGCCCTTGCGGAACGGTTCTGACAACCCTTACAACACCCTTCTAAAGGCCCTCCAGCCTTAAAAAAACTCAACCCTACAAAACACCCACCCCGGAGACTCCTCAGCCAGGTCTGGACGCAGGATGAGGTGCTGCTCATCGAAAAGCCCAAGGCACATCGAGTCATGAGTCCTTGAGCTGCGTTGGGGCGTGATTTTGTTCAGTGCCTTCGCAGCGCGAGGTTTTAGATTTGTGGGTTTAGGGTTTTGAGACAAAAGGCAGTTGAGTTGTATTTCAGGGATTTTGATGAGTGCATCTAGGGCTCCTTCGGTGTATCGGTGAGTGTCCAGCTTTGGCCTTGTTACGGGGATACTAGTAGACAAACCCGCTTCATATGTTTTTTGCCTTGAAAGCCTACGGCTTATCATTCTCCTCGCACTCCGTGCGAGAGGGTGTCACCATGCCTGCAACTGCTCTGTTTACATGTCTCGTACCTCTCCCCAGAAAATGCGAGCTTCGGGGCTCTTACCGGAAGAAGAGTCACGACGGGCATGGACACCGGCATTTCAGAGCCCATAGGTAGCAACTCCATACACAGCCTGCAGATAGCCTTTTCAACCCTTGACCCTACAATGCACAGACATGGACCGGCATGTGATGGATAACTCACCTTTCGAGCCTTTTAGGGGCTGGGACTTTTCTCAGGGTCCAAATATTAGGGTTCAAAGTTCGGGCAGCGGTCTAAACTTATCCAATGCCATTCGCAGCTTCCCTTGCCGAAGGAGATCGTGCCAAAGTCGAGCACGCACAGCCACATGCCCTTGTCGCCAAAGTACCGTGTGGAGGCCAGGGGTCTAGATGCAGGCTACAAGTGAACTGAACACTTCTGCTGTGTTCCGCATATCTGCACCACAGTGTTGGTAGCAGTAGTAGTGGTACGAGTAGTAGTGGTCGCCATCGCCGTCGCCGTCGTTGTCGTCGACCTCACCACAACCACTACTGGTACGCCTGCTGCTGCTGCTGCTGCCGCTGCTGCTGCTGCTGCTTCTTCTATTGCTGCTCTGCTACTACGCCTACTGCTCCTGCTTTAGTTTGTGTTACTGCTACTGCTACTCCTACTCCTCCTGCTACTGCTACTGCTACTGCTCTTGCGGCTGCTCTTGCGGCTGCGGCTAGCTGCTCCGTCCATTACGACGGCTACTGCTGTTGCCACCGCTGTCGTTGGCCCCACCACCACCACCACCAATTATTGCCACCAGCACTCCATAGCCTACTGCAGCGTCGACCAGGCCTTCAGGTGGGATGTAGAGAGCCGTGATTTTTGCACCCTTAGCCCCTCTTGCTAAGCCGTCTTTGCTCAGAATCTCTCGGCTGCAAATGTGGATGCATTCTTTGCCGACTGGGAAGCAGGTGGCTGCCGCAGGGATGGGGAACAATCGCATCAAACGGTCACCCCCAACCCGAGCCTCGCAGCCCTGCGGCACGATCGCGACCAATCACGGGCAGCTCAAAAACATGCAATGTAGTTAGACTGCTTTGTTGGTACAGCCGTACAGCAGTTCATCGTAAGAGTCAGTCTTCTTGACATCCACGCTGAACCCCGTAATTCCCACCAGAAAGCCCCCCCTTCCCAATGATCCCCGAAGACCTCGAAACATTGAAGCCCAGACCCAAGGATATCCATTCCCTTGGCAATGAAAGCCTTCTTGTTTGCAGCTGTGATGCAGGGACAAACTGAAAGCTAGGAGTCATAGTCGACAAGGTAGTTCTAGGCGCAGCAAAAGTCTTTACATGTTCCTAGACATGAAAAGCCTTCGATGAAGTCACGGAAGCCCTACAAATCTGTCAAGCCCTGCGAAAGCACAGACCATCGAATCGAAGACCCTAACCCAAAGCTCAAAACCCTAAACCCCAAACCCTTCAAAACAAAGGCCAGACCCCCTAAACCCTAAACCCCTAAACCCCTAAACCGCCAAATCCCTAAACCCCTAAACCCTAAACCCGAAACCCAATCGTGGGCGAGGCCGACTTCCCCGGTATCTTTTCTCGACGAAGAGGCCTGGTCTGCTCGGCTACGGCGGATTTCTTGGGTTTACCGTGGGGCTTAAGATTTCGAAGGGCTTTAGGCTGTAGGTTTCAGGGCCTAAATGCCAAATCCAACATTGTCGGGATACGCTAAACCCAAAACCCTAAATCCTGAACCGTCATCCACGGTGATGTCGGCAAGCACTACCGCGGCTATTGTCATCACCACCGTCATTACTGTCATGACCGTCCTCTGCTTCATCAGTCTTAGTGTCGAGCAGGTATTTATGATTGTCGACACCACCACCATCACCTACATTCCTGTCCCGGCCATCATGACCTTCATCTTCGCGTTCAGCCGCCGTTCCCATTATTGTCCTAATCACCATTATATTCGCTCACCCCCGCAGTTAGAACGAAGACTCGCTTCGACCTCAGCAGCGACAGTTGCCAGTCAAGTTACAGCCCGCCTACATGCTCTTAAGTCAGACGTCCTGTTCTCAATGACAGCATGGCTGTGGGTTTAGGGGGTTAGGGTTTGGGGCTTCGGGGTTTGATGGTTATGGATGGGTTCAGGGTTTCATCAGCTGATTTTTCGTTTCGAACCTTGCTCACATCAGCGAAGGTCGCCTATCATCCCCGGAGGCCCTCTTCGACAGCTGACAGGTGCAGCTAGGGAAGGTTTGTGGTGTTAAGGGCTTCAGCGGTTTAGGGCTCATACTTTGGGGTTCCCTTAAGCCCGAACTCCAAGACCCTTAAGCCAGGAAAGGCGACGCCTTGAGCACTACAATACATCTAAACCTTGAGTGTTATTTTGGGAGATATCTTTTGACCGCTAGGCGGCGGGAATTGTCGGGCCTTCATCCAACAAGGGTTCCTGAATCCTTACTACCAAAGACGTCCCCAGGGTTTCTTTCGGGGTTTTAGGGTTTTCTGCCATTTCAAAAATTGACTATGTCAGGGCCCGGATACCCGCAATGCTCGTTGAGGGAAGGTTAGTTCTGACTCAGAAGCCCTGCCCCCCACCAATTCTCCAATGCATTGTAGGGCCGTAGGGGTTTTAGGGGCTAAGGTTTAAAACGGGTAGGGGTGTAGGGTTTAAGGTTTAGGACTGCCCCATACAGCCCAGTGTATGTGCTGAAAACTCGCAGGAGCTTTTTTGCTGCGGGGTTTGAATCTCTAAGTTTCATTGTGACCCACGCGCCAATCTGAATCAAAACCCCTTGAAGCGGAGGTCCGCGTCTTGGGCCGAATTCTGGCAACGTGCAGAACAGCACGAGCTTTGGGGACCGATTCATCCAGTGAATCGTACCCATTGCCATCCACGGCGATGAAGGAAGTGCTCTTGATGTTGTTATGGTCGATTGTGGGAACTGGCTTGCATCAGAAGCATAAACATGGCTTAAACCCCGAAGGTGTGAACCTGACCTTGATGGCTCTTCAGAGAGCCTTGGTGGAGAACCTTAGTTTGCTGCCGAGCCGAAGAACTGTCCATTGGCAAAGGGCCAAGAACTGACGCTGCAACTGGTGATCGCCAAAGGCGACTGGCAGTTCCAGGCAGCTTGGCTGAACGATGTCAGAGCCTACGCCAATCACCCGAGTCTGCCTGCAGATCGACAGAAACAATCACTGGCTGGACGTGAAGGAGCGACGTTGGAACAGCCCGGACTGAAACCCTGACCCTCAACCAAAAATGCAGTGCCGAAAAACCCAAAGCACCAAAGCCCTAGCTAGCCTGTCTCACAATCCCAGTTCTAGTTGACAAGTTATGACAGAGCCTAAACCTTAAACACCTTATCAACCCCAAAGCCTCGCACTTGATGCCTTGGCTCTTTACAACGTTTTTCCCATGTTTTGGGGAGGCCTAGGTGAAAAGGTCTCTCTTCGCTTCAAGGTTTAAGGGGGGTTGAGGATTTAGGGGTTGGTTTCAGAGGGGTTTGGGGTTTTGGCTTTCAGATGTTTTCGGGGTTTAGGGTTTGTGCCCCTGACTAGGAATCCCGAAATCTGAAATGCCATAGCGGGCAGCCATACTCCGAACTCACAGGCCCTCTGCCCTAAACTTATGATTTCCCAGTTTCCCCTTGAATCTCCCTAAGCCCTAAACTTGCCGAAACCCCGTAAACGCTAAAGCCATTAGGCCCGGAACGGCTTAAGCTCTAAAACCCTGAAGCCCTAAAACCCTTTATTAAGCATTAAAGCCCCGCAGGCCCTAAACCCTGAAGCTTGACAATATGCATCTGGTGTCAGTCAGTATGTAATTGTTCCTTTCCCGCAATATATCTATAGTCGGATGTCCCTTTAAAGCGCTTCTAGATTAGTCGGGTCCCTAAACTTGACCCCTCTAAAACCCTTCGAAACTATAAGAGACTCTACAAGAACTCCTATTCTAGGTTTTTTTTTGTTAGGGCGTTTTGCGAGGATGGGACTTCATCGACGTGACCCAAGATCCCACCGTGCGGACCTTAGTGGGCCAATGGGGTTACGATAAGAGTTCATCGAACCCACTTGCAAAGTCCGACCCTATTTGAGGTTGCAGGGTGTTGAGATGCAGAGTACCGGACGGGCATAGAGCAGAAACGGACTTGGTTCGCGCTGTCTTTGAACAGGCGTCCTTAACGGTTATACTGCAATAATGTACCCCCAACTCCCCCAACCCTATTTTAATTATGAAGTCCCTCATTGTACAACCCTCCAGTAAACCCTTGGCAGGAAACCCTGTTCTAACCATCAAGGCAACTAAATTAGGTTTAGGATCTCGGCGATTCTTCTGTTGCGGGCTCAGAGCAGGTGTCCTCTTTGAAAAATGCGTAGCGGGTGTCCCCAGAACTCGCCGAGGAGTGCATCTGAAGGACAAATCTCCAATGGACCTTCTCCCTAAAAGACATCATTAAACCCCCACACCCAGCCTTGAATAAGTTCGAAGCCTGTAAATTTAGACTTGAAAGCAGTTCTCATTTTGAAGTCCCCTCTCTTGCTTCCCGACCAATCTGCGGAGAGAGCGGAACGAGCGAGATCACAAACAACAAACAAATAGAATGGCTTTTAGTAGTCTGTAGCAAACTGCAGCTGTTTTGTCTGGCTCTCGGCGAGCACTCAAACCTGGAACTTTCGCAAATAGTTATAGTGAAGAAATCGGAGTTCAAGCCTTGGGTTAAGATTTTATTAGGATTTCGGTTGCAACCGTGTAGAATCCCTTAGATGCACCCTACCATAGACGATGCTCTTGCGGAAGGTCTCTGTGCTCGTTGAGTTCGTCAGCAGCCAGCCGAAAAACGCGGGGCATTGGTAACGCTAGGGGTCTGTTAAGGTGTACCATAAGGGTTGCCGTAGTGTGTACTACAAGCGTTACCTTAAGTGTTCTTTTGCGTTTACTATAATTGCCGCTTGCTATATAAGGTTTACTGCAAGGATTCTATAGGGCTTATTTATAAAGACCACAGATTAAGGTCTCAAGGGTTGTTAGCCCTCTAGTGCTTTCAAGTGTCTTAGGGTTTTGGGTTTCTTCCTGGTCCTGGCGTAGGGAGTGGTAGCATGCGGCCATGGGGTTCCATTTGAAGATCTTCCCTGGCACTGCATGTGGATTGAGCTAAGGGTTCCGAGTTGAGGGCTTCTGTTTCCGATTTGAGAGTGCTTCTTCAGATCTCAGGGCTGGGTGGCCTCACCCACCACTCAAGCATCCTTTTGCGGTCCGTCCCCTTGCAATCCTTCGAGGAGTGGATTGAGGCTTCTGCTTGTAGGTTTTGATCTTTGGTCTTCTACGCCTAACCTGAAACATCGTCAGCGCCATCATCGCCGGGATTATGAAAGGTATCTCGCTTCTCAAACCTCACCACGCCTGCGGACACAGTCCTCAGCGGCCTGGAGACACAAGGGTGAGCGCGTTGATGAGGCCAAGCACCCAGGTCCCACTCCCGGGCAAGGCGCTTCCGTTCCCTGGGCCCCTCGCTGCTCCTACTCTCAGCCTCGTGACCCTCAACGCTGGTGGTGGTCCTGGGTTATGCGAGCTCCTCAACAGTGAAAGGCTTCTGGATGCCGATGTGCTTCACATCCAGGAAACCCGGCTCGACGCTTTCCGGTCAGGGCGCGCTGTTCAGGCTACATGGCTACTCGCCAGTACGATGAATGAAGGCGATGATCATCACGGACCCCAAGGCCTCTGCTAGAACCCCTTCACCCTAAGTTCTGTGAGCTCTTCAAGCTAAACCGCTGCACACCAAAACCTCTCAATCAAACCCCATGTTCTCAAGCTCCCAATACTCAGCGCTAAAAAACTCAAAGCCTAAACCCGAACCCCTCAAAGCCTTAAGTGCAACAGCCCTGAGGCTCTCACAACTAATCCCAGAAGCCGAGGTCAAGATTGCGAGGCACCCTCGATTGGCATTTCGGGGTGGTTTGGGTGTTTCGGGGTTAGAGGTGCTGTGGGGTTTAAGGGTTAGCTTGCGGCCTTACAGGTTTGGGCTTGGTATGCTGCCCAGTAGTCCTTGAACGTTGGTAATTCTTCTCTTAGCTGTTGAGACTCTCACGTATTCCAGGGCAATTTTCGTAGGCTTGTGCGAAATCATATGGGTGGTTGTCAAAATTGTAGCCCCTTTTTGGGTTTCTATTAGAATACGGCACCTATTATTTAGGGTACCCAAAACGGGACCCTAATTTTGACAACCACCCATATCTCACATGACTAAACTACTGGTGCAGCGTTGCGCTACCTTGTGCCCCCAGTCAACTCGGGGCCGCCTCGGTGGGACAGAGACGGTGAGTTTTTGTTAGGGTTTAGGGTTTAGGGTTTAGGGTTTAGGGTTTAGTAGGGTTTAGGACTTAGGGTTTAGGGGTGGTGGTGGGAATGTAAGTATTCTGAAGCCCGAAAGTCTTGAAGCCCTGATCCCCAACCCCTATACCTGAAAGCCTCAAATCCCCTACTGCTGCACCCCGGAACCCCAAACCCTGAAACCTTGGAGTCCTGAGCCCCAAACCTGCAAGCAATGATCCCTGAAACCCAAAGCCAGGAAATTCCGAATTGAGCCCTGCCCGGAACCTTTTAGTAACACTCATAATTATCATAATTACCCCCTTAAATTAACCCCTATACGGCAGCCCCCACTACAGTAGAAGCCCGAAAGTTGTCCCTAAACCCTAAACCCTGAACCCTGATCCGGAGTCTTTCCGAACTCGTTTCTTCGATATTCCGCGGCCCGGCCTGGCGGGCTCACGGTTTGGTAAGAAGCCCTGAGGGGCTTAGGGGCTTAGGTGGGTGTAGGGCTTGCAGTTTAGGGTTCAGGGCTTCGGGTTTGGGGTTTAGGGTTGTAGTGTTTCAATTAGCTTAGGTTCTAGGGCTTTCAGGTTCCTAATTGTAAGCTTACGCTCGGACTGCAGGGCTGCAGGGGAGCAGGGGTCAAGTTTTCCTGGCAATTCTGCATGCAGTTAGTACCCAGACCCCCCAAAGTAGGCAAAATAATGGCCCAAAACCTATAAAAGGCTATTATTCTACATACTTTGGGGGTCCAGGTAGCCCCACTTAGCCCGGTTAACGGCTTGCAGAGGCTTTTTTTGGGATGCTCGTGTTTGAATTATGAGGCTCAACGTTCGAGATTCCTGCTCCTCATCCAGAACTCGAGACACTGAGCCAGAATGCGTGCAGTCCCCTTCGAAAGCATCCCAGCTCTCTGCGGTTTTTGCTTTCAGAGGTTCCATGATCCCGAAGCCTATAAGGCCCCAGATCCCCCTTGCATGAGAATTCGTCATGTCCCTCGCGCTGCATGTTGCGCTGCTCAGTGGGCAGAGCGTACCGGTGTTCGCTGCGCCAGAGACCACCATCGAGGAATTGCGAATCTTCACCGCATGCTAGCACAGATGCCGACAGTTGGTCATCAGAGTACACGCCAGCCTTGCATTTTGTTCCTGTTCGTCTTGTTCCGTGTTCCTAGCACGACTATGCAGTGCTGCAGGCTTCTTACCTCTCGAGTTTCAACCCTACCTTTAAACCCACAACAAAGAAATTTTGAAGCCCTAAACGGAGCCCCAATCTTTTCCAACCTACACCAAGGACTCGAAGCCCAAGCAAAGCTTGGCCTCAACCGCGTTAGTCAGTCGAGCTGGAACTTGGGACTCAGGATGTAGGGAACATGGTAGGTACAGGGTCCCTGTAACGGCTCTCACTACAGGGTTTTACCAAAGGCTTTGGGTTTAGATGGGCAGTTCTCGGGGGTCCGTGTGGATCATCTCTTCCTTGAAGGATCCAATAGAGATCCTACTACATGGAGAAGCTTCCCATATAGGATGAAAGGATGTGAGAGTGTGGTGTCTTTCGGAGTAGGGGCTATTGTTTGCGTTGAGATATGGGCTGAGGGCTTTAGGCCTGGGCTATAATCAGAGGTCAGTGAATGTCGGAGTTTGCAGGTTGAAGGCTTGAAGCGTCAGGATTATTGGGTATCGAGTTGAGGTTAACAGGTTCTGGGTTGCAAGGATTGTGGTGCTGTTTACCGTTGCAGGGCTTAGGTTGTAGGGATTCTAGAGTCTGGTGTTGCTGTTGTCGGCATTTTCGGCTGCAGTCTGATGTTGATGATGTTGAGGGTTGAGGTTGGGGCCTGAGCCTCTTACTCAGAATCCTTCATCTTGGGGTGCAGAAGTTAGCAAAGTTGTTATGGCGGCTGCATGAGCGCTCTCTCGATGTCTGCGGCGGTTTGTTTCTCTGTACATGTGAATGTGTATCCGTCTATCTCACGGACTCATGCAGCCAGTGGCCAACCCAACATTCCCGGAGCGAGGAACGTGGGATACTGAATTCAGCACCCTACCGGACGATCGAAGTCGACTTCCTTGGGCTTTTAGGCTTAGGGCCAGGGCCCTAAGAGATGAACCGGGGCTCATCAAGGTGCTGTCTTTCTGGGCCCCAGCGAGAATCGACACATGAAGCGAGCTTGCAAGGAACCTTTCAATGAGGAGCAATGCAGAAAAATGCATCACAGAACTCTGCAGAACCTCCCTAAACCCCCGACGGAAGAACGCCCCAAACCCAAAGATCCAAAACCCTCGAAGCGTCGCAAGGCCTAAGAGGTTTGGTGCCTCCTTCCGGCATCTTGCTGCCAGGAGAGCCTGCAACCCTCGGCTTCAAGCCGCTATACTACCCTAAACAAGAGTCTAGGGATCCGGTGCACGGGTCTTGAATCCTGTACCCTATACGCTAAAATCCTGAGCCCTGAAGCTTAAATCCTTATAACTAATAAACCCTGGGCCCACCAAACCATAAAGCTGAAACAACCCCTCCTCTGACGTCGTGGATTTGGGATTGCAGCCTAGTTTTGATGATGTCTTTGCCGAGTATGGAAGTTTTGACCTTCAGGAAGGCTTTAAGAGTATCCCCTTTGGCCGCCAGTTGTAGGGCAGAGTGGAGTAGAGCATAGAGCAGAGTTGACTGTAATCTAGAGCAGAGTATCAAGTTGGTGGTTCTGCCGTCAAGGTTCTGTCAAGGTCTGGCAGCCCTAAGTCGTCAACTTATGGCCTGAAGTTGTAAGCACGGCCCAGCACCACTTTTTGTGGCATCTCAAGGTAAACCCTGGATTTCCCGAAACTCTGAATCGATTTTTCTTATATATCGAGACCCTGAAGGACTCTACCGGACTTCAGGGTTTAAGGGTTTTTGGGGTTCAGAGGCTTAGGGTTTAGGGCAAGTTTAGGGTTTGGAGTTTAGAGTTTAGAGTTTAGGGGTTTAGGGTTTAGAGTTTAGGGGTTTAGGGTTTAGGGTTTAGAGTTTAGGGGTTTAGGGGTTTAGGGTTTAGGGTTCAGATTCTAGGGGCTGCGCCCACGGGCGGGCAGCGCAGGGATAAGCCTGGAGCAAGGCCACGCACCCGCCCTCCGCCGAACCCCGCTGATGCTGATGATGCGCGGTCTTTTGGGGGCTTCCGCAACCCATTCAAAACTTGGCAAAACATAGCCTCGCGCCGCAGGGCCGGTTGCGGGCGCCCGAGTGCTCATGATGCTCGCCGGCTGGCCTCCTGGAGTCGTCCACGGCGCCCCGAAACCCGCCATAGGGTGGGGAATGGCTGCAAAACGCGTGCGCGTTCCCAAAGGATCCCAAAGGCCTCCGGGCGAGGTCCCGCGCGGCCCAATGGAAGAAGCAGGGTCGGCGGCACGGGGCGTCGCGGCTAATGCATAGCTAGATGGCTACAGTCGCCCAAGGCGAAAACACACAGGACGCAAGCGCTCGGGGACCGCGCGCTGCCCGATTTAGGGTTAAACCTCAGCCGCTGACATTGGCTGCAGGAGCCGCCACGCTGAGCAGCGCTGGTGTTTCAAGCGGAGAAACCTTGCAGGCCGCGAACCTTCGATTAGAGGGGCCTTAATTAGAACGGTGTTGGGGGGGGGGGTTGCAGTGGTATGACTACTAGACTACTAGTAGGTTTTGATCAGTCTGGGTTTGGGGTCGGGGCCTGAGGGAGGGAGCTGGTGAGCGTTGGGTTGAGAGGGAGCAACGGACCCAGAAATACGTAAGCTATATTGGGGCTCTATAGAAGCAATTATTTTCCTAAACCGGTGGTCAGACCCCTGCTAGAAGGCCTCCTTGTTAGTTCCCCTGATACTCCAAGTACTTTCTGAGTTTAGGCCGACAGGTTTCCACCGGGCGTGCTCCAATCCATGGTTCAACAAATGAGGCAGGTCAAATCTATCCTTCAACAGGAAAGGCGTTTCGGCCTGATGCCTGGCAAAAGGAAACTCTGGGCATCCTTGCAATGTTCCGTAGCTTTGAAGCTATCCGGAGGAGGTGTAGGGGGGCGCGGGCAGGCAAAGCTTCGTGTTTCAGATGTGTCCATCATATGCAAGTATGCAACAGCCCTTAGCTTGTCGAGTACGAACATCCGGGAAGGTGCGGCAAGAATGTTCGAGCAGGCCGCACTAGTTTGAAGCGACATGCTGTTGTCGGTAGCAGGTTTGGGCACTGGAAGATTCTGGGGATTAAGGGTTTTGGCCCCGTTGCAAGACGCACAGGCCCTCGCGCAACGTTCTGGGCGCCTCGGTCCGAGAAGAAGCTGCTGTGTTTCAGGCAATGACTTCATCGTGAGATGTTGTGGATACTTGCCACAGTAGTTTGATTGTCGCTTCGGGTGGACGGACTTATAGTCTCCGTTGTATGCCTTTTTGGATTACCTGGATTACCTGGCTTTTCGTGATACGACCCTAGTCATAAATTACATAGAGAACCGAAGAACCACAATGGGTTTAAACATAAACCTTGTAGTAACCTTCATAAAAAGCCTGACATCAAACCTTACACTTGCCCTCATACCCGGTTCGGGCGGAGTAGGGCCCAAGGGCTCAGCGCTCTTCCAAAGGGCCAAAACTTTCTTGCATTTCGTTCCCTTTCAAGCCATTCTCTCCTGTCCTCGTCTTGCTATTTCTTGCTTCGAGGTGAAGTTTAAAAACAGAGCCTAAACAAGTCTTTTGTAGAGTTTACATTGTGAAATTGCGAACGGATAGTATAGCGCGCTACATATAGTATAGTGTTAAAAGTTTTAGTATAGAAAAGACCAGAGTATAGAGTATGCAAGTTAGAGTATGTAGTATATACTATAAAGCATGTAGGATATAGTAGAAAGTAATATTGTACTGGGTATATAGTGTAGAGAAAACACACTGGAACCCTCAAGCTGCACACGGCCCCTGGCTGCCCAACGCCGGCGTTTGGAGCTGTGTGCCACTGCGTTGAGTTTAGGGTTTGGGGTTTAGGTGTATTCAGGCTTTCAGATTCCTCGAGGGGCTACGTCTTCAACGCCGAGAACTCGAACTCTGAATTCTAAGCATTGTTGGCACCACTCCGTCATCAGCTCGGAGCCTGAACCCCAATTTGATTTAAATGGCTTTAAACTTCAGGGATTAGTGCCCGTGTAGGCGCCAGACTGGCTTTTTAGAGCCCGATAATCCCAAGGCTCTTCGCGACGCGCCGTGCCATCGCTCTGCTTGAGCACACGGGATCGGTCTGGTGCTGGGGCATGGCCCACTATGGCGGCACGGCCGTTACAGAGGGTTGTAGCACAAAGAAGGATTGCCCGGTAGGAGCTACTGAGAGTCTCAATTTCACGGCTATGGTTCTGTTTGTAACTTCGATTTTGACGGCACCCTGGATCCTGTAGCCTTGCTGGGTGGGCTGGAAGGCAAGTTCTCGATGCTGAAACGAATTAGTGCCGGGCTTGTAAGGGTTTGTTTGGACGTAGACTGACGCAGTCCTAGCCGCGCGACGTTTCAGGTGGTGATTGCAGCCGTGTGCAGCCACGCCTCCGGAGCGTCCGACAGCCCTGTGACTACAACAATAATGTTTCAGGGTTTGTCCTTGGAAGCTTGGTGCAGCAGTAGTAATGAGTCACAAGAAGCATGAAATGCAAAAGCCGTGTTTCAAGTGATAAGAAGCGGAAGCACAAGATTAATGTTTTGAATATGAGGAGGAACAAGCAGCATCTCGCCGACGCTAGCGTCGTGTAAAAAAGCCGGTGCGGAGCAGTCGCTTGTTTAGAGGAGTTTTCTTCAGTGTCTTCGCAAGTGGCTTTGATCTTGACTTATGTAGAAATCTGGACCGCGTGTTTGTTCGTTCGTTTGTTTGGAAGCAGTACATAGTTCATACATGAGTAGCATATGTAGGCCATTGTTTGATTGGTGATCCCCCATCAATGTACACCCCAGAGCCCCCAAAGCCCTACAGAGCCCGAAACCAAGCAGGGACGAGCCAACGATGTCTTCGCTTAAGCTCTCGAATGCAAAATACTGTAGAATGCCAGAATTTCTCTTGGACTGCTTGAGCACAAAGAAATATTCGCTTTAAGGTAAGATCTGTCCTTCAAGTTGTGCGCTCCATTTTAGTTCACGACCGAGGGTGTCCTTGCCTGGCATGAACGAAAGCTTGGAAGCATGTTAGGATCGCTGCCTCCGGTGGAGCCTTTGCCGCCCTTTGCCTCGATGGAGCTGTGGTCACATGGGGGGCACCCGACTGCGCCCTGCCTGCAGCTTCAATTCAACCTTGGCAAACTTCTCTCCTAGCCCCAGGGAGCCCCCACAAATTCGCATCATCGTCTTCATTGGTAAGGGCCAAATGCTTGAACTGAGAAGTGAAGTTCAGAATCGAAAAGCAGTGCTTGTCGGGATCTGGGGCACATGTCTCATGCCTTCAATTGTTTTTTTAACCCCGAAGGGAGTTGCTTAAATGGCCCGAAACACTCAAGCCCGAAAGCTCCAAGATCTTCACCCTTGAACCTGGCGCGCTGCACACATTCCTTTAGAAAACGTAAACTACAAATCCAAAGGTGGGGGCGACAGCAGCAGCGTTCAGGAGATGCGTGCCGCAAAGTCTTGGGCAGGGCGGGGCAGCACTGAAGTGTGCCGCAACAGTTTCCTGTGCACAATGCCTAATCCCTGTACCCTAAAACCCACAAATCCTTGTACCCTGAAGCCCTAAATCCTTATACATCAATGCCCTAAGTTCCTGTACTCCAAAGCCACAAACCCCTGGACCCAAAGTAAAGCCCTACATAAATCCTCGCAGGAGCAACTGCAGGGCGTGCAGGCTCTGCAGGCCTCCACAGGAGGGGCGGAGAATATCTCCCCACATTATTTTTCTGCTTCTGTCGCCATTTTTTTTTTTTTTTTTCGGCCCTCGGCCCTCGCCACTATGACTCTATTACTCTATAGTAATAGTAATAGTAATAGTAGTAGCAATAGTAATAGTAATAGTAATAGTAATAGTAATAGTAATAGTAATAGTAATAGTAATAGCAATAGCAATAGTAATAGTAATAGTAATAGTAATAGTAATAGTAATAGTAATAGTAATAGTATTATTATTACTAATAATAATAGTAATAAAAATAGTAATAGTCATAGTCGTAGTAATAGTAATAGTAATAGCGTAGTAGTAGTAGTAGTAAAGATTAAAAGAGTACTAGAGCAATCAAGCAATAGAGTAATAGACTAATACACTAAAAGACTAATAAACAAATAGACTAATAGACTAATAGACTAATAGACTAATAGAGCACTATTGCTCTATTAGTTTATTAGTCTATTAGTCTATTTGTTTATTAGTCTATTAGTGTATTAGTCTATTACTCTATTGCTTGATTGCTCTAGTACTCTTTTAATCTTTACTACTACTACTACTACTACTACTACTANTATTTGTTTATTAGTCTATTAGTGTATTAGTCTATTACTCTATTGCTTGATTGCTCTAGTACTCTTTTAATCTTTACTACTACTACTACTACTACTACTACTACGCTATTAATATTACTATTACTACGACTATGACTATTACTATTATTATTACTATTATTATTAGTAATAATATTACTATTACTATTACTATTACTATTACTATTCCTATTCCTATTCCTATTCCTATTCCTATTCCTATTCCTATTACTATTACTATTACTATTACTATTACTATTACTATTCCTATTCCTATTCCTATTCCTATTCCTATTCCTATTCCTATTACTATTACTATTACTATTACTATTACTATTACTATTGCTACTACTATTACNTTACTATTACTATTACTATTACTATTCCTATTCCTATTCCTATTCCTATTCCTATTCCTATTCCTATTACTATTACTATTACTATTACTATTACTATTACTATTGCTACTACTATTACTATTACTATTACTATTACTATTACTATTACTATTACTATTACTACTACTATTCATAACAAACACGCGAGAAAAAAAAAAAAAAGGCCACAGGTGCAAAAAAATAATGGCTGCAAAAATAGGCCCTCCGTTCGCGGCGGCAGCTCGCCTTCCGGGCTCAGGGTGTAGCGGTGTAGGTGTTCAGGGGTTTAGGTGTTTAGGGCTTTAGAGGTTCCGGGCTCCACAAGATTCTGTGAGGGTGTTGTAAGAGTGGGTTGGGGGGTTTTCTTGTTTGCGGTGTTGGGATGTGGGGGCTTCAGGGTTTGAGGCTGGGGCTGGACTTCGAGGTTTGCTGGTTTGAAGTGCAACTTTAGGGTTTAGGGTTCATGAACCGAGGTTTTTGCAGCAGCGGGGCCGGGAACGGAAATAGTTGAGGGGCTGCAACCTGTTTCCGCCGATGGATACAGTTTGCTGAAGACTCTTCGGATTCTTCGGGGTCATGATCCGCCCTTAGGGTTTCAGGCTTTGGAGTGGGGGTCATAAGAGGTATCAAACCTTTGCCTGATAAACGTCTTCTATAAGATGTCAATACCCCCAAGAGGGACAAGACTCTACCCAACGGGCTGTACGTGGTGTTTGGGTTTTGGCAAACCATACTAGGGAAAGCAATCGTATCCTTAGTCCATAAGGAACACTGGGGTGTTCTGTTGAGGTGTCGGAAGTGGCCCATTGCCAAGAGTACTTGAAACCGAGGTGTTGCTCGATGGTTCCGTGGTCACCTGGGGCGATGCCCGTTATGGTGCGGACAGGACTGCAGTGCAGGACGGCCGGTTCGGGAGCAATTAGGAACGCGATTAGGTTGTTTGAAGGTCAGTACTTCGCGCTTCGCCGCGCTTCTGACATGCCTGCAACAATGTACCGTGCATGCAAGCCCAGGAGCACGGCCGTTGGGCACGTTCCATCGCTATCTTGTTGATCCTGCTTCCGGGTATACATAAATCCATGCAGTCCATCTCCAATCCTGGGTTAACTGGCAATGCTACAGCCGTGGTGCTTCCTTCCATGTTTCTTAGTTATCCGCAAACAAGCTAAGATAAAACATCAGGCACAGTATGCCTATACATCTCTGTAGATGCAATGCAAAGTATAGCAAGTTCCTATATCTTGTCCCAGCTGGACGGGCTCTAGGTCGCTTCAGCCTGCAAGGGATGGCAATGCGACATGGAGCCTCCTGCGGCCATGATATGTGCTGGATGCATCATGCACCGTGGAGAGAACTGCGCATGTACATAAGTAAGAAAATATTAGATAGAGTAGATAGATAGACAGATAGAGAGACAGAGAGATAGGAGATAAGGAGAAGATATATATATATATATATTTATAGAGAGAGAGAGAGAGACAAAGAGAGCGAGAGAGAGGGAGGTAGGATAGAGATGGACACAATGCACGCATCCACGTACTCGGTAGGACCACCATGAGAACACATGCACCTTCGATGCAAGCATGTGGACCCATCCGGCAGAACGCCAAGCAACTTTTCTCGGCAAGGCAACAACCGCTAAGCCCTAAATTCCGAACTAAATCTTGTTCTTAGGTTCCGAGACCCCAAGAGGCAAATATTACGTGAAGCCTTCTCTAAGGTTGTACAGCATCGAGAGGTTTTTAGTTGCAATCGAATCGCTGTGGGCTCCCAAACCGGAACGTTTATTGGTCTTGGCGTCGCTGCTCATTTGTACGCCTGCAAAGCCTCAGCTGTAGTTTGAGTACTGGTAGCCCAAATCCTGCTAAACAGTCTCTTATGACCCCTTAGCCTGCAGGGCATCCTAGCCTTAAAGGCAGGTGCGGGAAAACCATAAGTCTTAAATCATAGGCCTCAAATCCCCCGCCCTAAGTCCGAAGCCTTAAACCCCTAAGGCCTCATCCCGTGCAGACTCTAGAGCCGACCGCCCAAACAGCCGCAGTTTGGCAGGACCAGCTTCGCAACGTTTCCCAGGCTTTTGGGCTTTGGGGTGGGGGTCTAAGGCTTTAGGGCTTGAGGGTTTTAGGGCTTAGGACTCAGGTTTTAGTGTTTAGGATTTAGGGCAAATTTAGGGTTTATGGTTTAGGGATGTTTAGGGTTTGTGATCCACGCTTGATGGTTTAGGTTTGAGGTTCACTAAGCACTGAATCTCAAGCACGAAAACCAAAATAAATCCAAGCCACCATGCCCTACACCCAGACCCTATAGCTCCAAACACCAAAATTCCCAACCCGAAATCTTATCATAATCCTAGTTATGGTAACCCTTGTAGTAACTCTCTAAAGAACATAATAATCCTTATGGTAACCCTTATAGTAACTCCTTAAAGGACACCTTAACGCACCTTCAATTTCATACCTCGTCCCTGTGAGTCGCCAGGTTCATTCCTCGCAGAGGGCGTTTGCAGCCATCCGCGTCGGCTCCCCAGAGGGTTACTTTAAATGCGTACTATAAGGGCGTTACTATAATAAGGGCTACTACAACAAGGGTTACTATAATAAGGGTTACTATAATAAGGGTTACTGTAATAAGGGTTACTATAATCAGGGTTATTTTAAAATACTATATGGCTTGCTATAAGGCGTACCAAGAGGCTTGCTACGCGCGCTGCTATAACGGTTGCTTTAAAGGCTACTTTCAGGCGTACTCCAAAATAGGGGTGGCTCGGGGTCCCGTTTAAGGCTAATGATCTTGGAATTTAGGGTCCAGGGTCTAGAACTTGGGCCTGCTATTGGGCGTACTTCTAGGGTTTAGACTTTAGGTTAAGGGTTTAGAACTTAGGTTTACTGTAAGGCATACTTCTACGGTTTAGGGCTTAGAAGTTAGGATACTGAAAGAGAGGGTGACCCCGTGTTTAGTGTCAAGAGTATAGTCTGCGGCGGACCCTCGCCGGACCGATTTGCGAGTGAGTGAGTGAGTGAGGTTTAGGGTTTGGGATTTAGGAATTTTTGGTGTCTGAGGGTTTTCCGATTTCAGATAGGCAGGGGTCTCTCTTCGGGTGTCCTTCTAATCAATATCCTACTAGTCACTAGTCAGGCTTTAGGGCTTAGAGCTTCTGGTGTAGGGCTTAGGGTTTAGGGGGTCACGTATCCCACGGCATACGCTTCGATACCAGGCACCCCCAGTTTATGAAACTCTCGGATTGGAACATATTGGAACTGTTGCTACTTGCAGCTCCAAAGACCTGCACCTTCAGAGTTCTTGTAGGTTTGTGGGTTGCAGGTGGGATGTGCGGTGGGAGTTTGGGGTTTGGTGGGTTTAGTGCGCAGGCTTAAGTTTTCAGGGCTTCGGGCTTTATGGTTTGGTGTTTTAGGGCTTGTGGTGTATAGCTAGGCCGACTGACGCTAGCAAGACGGTCTGTCGTCACATCATGCTAAGCATCCGTGCCAGTCTGATGGGACCGTGGTCACCTGGGGCAGCCCGCACTGCGGCGGTGACAGCAGTTCCGTGCAGGCCGGCTGCTTACGACACAAAGTAGATTTGCGCGAGGGCCCTCATCACGTACTGTATTTTGGCATAGCACGGGGGCCTCAAAGGATTAGAAATGTCGGAGTTTAGTTTCCTTGTATAAGCAGAATGGTCTATGCCGCAAATTGCTAGTCTGCTAGCTTACTCATGTCAATGCAGCCTTATGTATGGCGGTGAACACGGAATGACCTGCTAAACCGACCCGAAACTGAAACCTCCCCTTTCGGGTTTAGGGTTTAGGGTCATTGGGTTTAAGGGATCCCCTCAGGCTTGAGACCTATCACCTGACGCTGCCCTCCAGTGAGAAGGCCTTACAAGATCTTCAGGCCTTAAACATTAATCTAGGACTAGTTACCAGTGCTCCTTAGGGGTCCCTCTTGTAGCTATAGTATACAGCCAACCCTCCGATAATCCTTAGTCTACTTATTCAGGCTCCCACCAAGGAGCCCTCAACCCGAAAGCGTTTGAGCCCGACTTTCAGTTGTGGGGCTTCCACGTTCAGGAGGTGTCGGGCATGGAGTCGGTGGCTTAGGGTTTAGGTCTACGAGGGTTTGGGGTTTATATGGGCTTTTAAAGGCTTTTAGGTTGAGGGTTTAAAAGTTTTAGCGGGTTGAAGGTTTCGGCTTCTGTGATGCTGTGATGTAGGAGGTTTGATTTCATCGGGCCTGCAACTGTAGCATGAAGGAACAAGTAATGAGTTCGGTAGTCTGCCTGCGACAGACCGCCTAATCTATGGGCCTGAATAAGTACTACCACTATTCCTTATCGGGTTACGTCATAACATTCTTACCGGTCGCCCCAAAATCTTAGTCCAAAGATGAAGGCCCTTGTGTCATCAACCCTGCACCCTAAACCCTAAAGTAGCTGAAGCTTTAGAAAAAATAAGGCGCCGACTAGAAGGCCGGGGGGCGAGTGCGAGGTCCGTATAAGCCCTAAGCCCAGGAACCCCTAAAGCTGTTTTAGGGTAGGGTTTAGGGTGTAGGGTTAAAGGTTTCAGGGTTATATAGGTTTTAGGGAAAAGGGTTCAGGGTTATATAGGTTTAGGGTTAAAGGGTTTAGGGTCATATAGGTTTAGGGTTAAAGGGTTTAGGGAGACCCAAACCCTATATCCACAATTTTCAACCCTCGGTGAAGGCGCAGCTGCAAGACGTGATGGACGTACGAGCCTCCGGCGACCCATTCGGCGGGGCTTTTGCTGCTGCTCTTACGCAAGGTGGGGATAGGACTCGGTGTCAGTTCCACTGCGTCTAGAGCGGTTCAGTTCATGTTTTCTAGACCTCTGAATTCTCAACCCAAAACACTCTCTCAGAAAGTCCGGACACCGTCCAGACGGGAATAGCCAGAATGCGCGCCGTATTACCATAGCGCATGATTGCATTCCCTCAATCCGCGGTCCATTGTTCATAGCGCCTCCCGGCGGCAGGGTTTACGGCTTGGGATATGCGCCTCAGGACTTGCCAAGCAGCAGCTTTCCTGGAGGATCTGCTTGTAGATTTAACATCATAATGTGACCCGCAACCCTTCCTTCCCTAGTTTGACCATTCGAATTGACGTGGCGGGTGCTGTGCCGAATGCCGTAGCGACCCTAGACCTTAACATAGACTGAATCCTAGCTCTGTAAATCTCTTAAAACCTGAAGCCTCAACCCTAAACTCAGCACCTATGAACCCAAACCCAAAGTCCTTCACACCAAAATCGACCAGATGGCTCTGTTGTTACCTGGGGCTGTGCTGGGCGCGGTGGCGACAGCGAAGCGGTGCAGACCCAGCTGAGAGGGGCGCACTTGCCTGGATTTGGGATTCAAGATGGAGTTTGTAAGCTTTCAAGATTTAGGGGAGTGCTACCAACCTATTTTGCTTCCAATTCAGGTCCAGGGTTTCACGGTTTGGGATTGGCATTCGAAGTTGTCTCTGATACTCTTGCCTCCTTGCCTGCGAGATCTTCATTGGGCAACTTGATCAGGGTGTTTGCTTTGCAGATTGGTCCCTGCAAAACCTTCAGGGCCTTGAGGCCTAGCTATACATAGGGCCTCCACAAGCCTCGCCTGGACTCAACAGCTCTGCCATTCACTTCTAGAGTTCGCAGGACCTATACCATTGACTAGAGTCTAGTCTGCACCATACCAGAGGTCCGGCAGATCTGCGCAGCGGGCGCGGCTTTCGCGGCGATTCTTGCAGATCGGCACAAGCAATGTGTCCTTTGTTTCTCTATGTTGGTTTAGTAGAGGGCGTTGTGGCGTTGCATGTGGAAATTGAACCTAGGGCCATTTGCGCGATGCCTCCTTTCAGATATTTGTCTTGCTTCATGTGTTTAGACTCCCTACATTTACAGAAATTGGCCGCAAGGGCGTGCCATTCCAGGCTTCAGACTTCAAGCTTGGGAGCATAGGCTTGCAGGGACGTCTTTTGGCTTTGCGTTTGTTCACTCGTGACCTCTTTTTAGAACCCTATCTACCTCTACCGCAAAAATGATACCAGTAGGTTCTTGTTTTGGTCTTGCGGCTGCATTGTATTGTACTGTGTTGTGATGTAGGTGTCTATGTATCGGTATCAATAGCAACAAAATTTGCAAGCCATTCGCCCACAGGTCGATGGCTCGGTCGTCACTTGGGGTCACCCGGGGACCGGTGGCGACAGCACGCATGTTCAGGCAGAGCTGACACGCTTGGTCACCGTTGTTCTTTCTGTTTTGGGGACTTGGAACTGGATGTTACGATGGACTTCTAGGGCTTGGGTGGCTCAGTGTCTGGCGGCTTGGGGTTTTGAGGGTGCATGGTCGCTCTTGGTGTTGTGGGGGGATTCTTGTGAGGCGAGCGTTAAGTTGGCGCAAGCCTCCAGCCCCAGGTGCTGAAATATTAGGAGTTGGAGTCATGAGTACTTACACGTACTTACCGTACCTTCCCCTTCAAGACTTTTCTAAGCAACTCAGTAAGTCTGGTTGCGAAATATACTAAACCCACAAGTCTCGCCCCTCCGATAGCAGCCTTCAACTCACAAAGCTCCCCATGTTGTCCCTCCAAGGCTTCGGTTTACAGACCCAACACATGCACCCGGGAGAACCTAAAACCTAAAACCTAAAACAAAGTTAAAAACCCCTTCGTTCTTGACATGTAATGTCTTTTTTTGCCCAACCCGGCATCGCCATCGATAGAAACAGCTAAGCTCGCAGGCAAAGCTAAAGGACGTGCAGCTGATTGAGGCTCGAGCTCTCGGCCTCGGGTGTTGGAGTTTAGGGGTTGAGGGGTATCATTGTTCTGCTCTAAATTTTGGTGTTGTCATCATAACTTATAACTTTAGCTAGCCTGTTCATCAACATTCTGCATATATCATCTGGCGGAAAAATTCCCAACACAGACAAGAGTGCGCTTCATGGTTGTATGGCATGGAGCATGACACCCTAAATTCTGCCGTCTACGGACCCTACATGCTGCTTTCATGCGCACCACCGCCCCGAACCGTTTCCGGGGGAGTTTCGATCCTTTGATTTTTAACGGGTCAGCACTCTGGAGTTTGCAGGTTCCCGATTCAGTTTCGGCGGTATGCAATGCTGGATGTCTTTACGATTTGAATCCCAGGGGCCATGCGAGCCTGGAAGCCCGCGATTTTGAAGCCTGAGCCGTCTGAGCCATATAGGGTTTAGGGTTTTGGGGTTCGGGCCGCTCAACCCAAAAGCAAGGTTTGGGTTGTGGGGTTTGGGTTTCAGGCTCCTGGAGCGTTCGTCGGGTTCATGTAGCGCGACACCGGTGTTAGTGGTTAGACTAAGGTTGAAACAATCCCAACAACCACGCGCTCTCCTTTCCAGGTACTTTACTAAACTTCGCTACGCCCTAAACTCTAAACCCTAAGCCCTAAACCCTCCGTACAGACACCTCCCCGAGCGGCGATCTCAACTTGAAAGGCATCTCACAAGGCTTTTGCCGCCCTTCTCCGAGACGGCTCGGTCACTTGGCTCTGGAAGCCAAGGACCTCTTGACAGATGAGAGGCATGTTAATATAGGGGCCTAAATACTTATTACCAACATTATTGCTAGGGTTCCGTATCAGAGTTATAGTATAAGAGGGTTCAGGGCTGAGGCTTTCACCAGCAAGTGTAGGGTTTCGGGCTTTGCCTAGAGGTTAAAGGCACGGAGCACCGCGGGTGCCCTCGCAAGCTGAACTCTCAAACCTCAACCCGAAACAGCAAGCCAAAAGCCCCAGACACTCAAACCCAAGCCTTAGATGACCTGAGACTTTCAGCCCAAAATCCGAGAAACGGCAGTGTAGCCTCTAGAGAGGTCTAGGTTTCAGAAAGCTGGTGACACAGGTGATCACGTGGGGTCGTGAAGACTCCGGTGGCGATTGCAGTGGCGTCGCTGGTGAACTACGAAGCGTGCAGCAGACGCTGGGCCAACATACAGTAGGGGCCTTAATAATCAGAATAGGTTTTTGGGGCCCATCATGCTCTAAATATGATAAGGAACTCCCAAGATAGTATTGGTAATTATTTAGGCCCCTATATTTTCAACCCTTCTGCTGCGTCCATGGCTTCATAGCTCGGCAAAATGTCAGGTGCCATTTCAAGGTCTCTAAATCATCACATGCCTAGCATTCTACACCGTTCTACTTATAAATAAATAGATAAATATAAATATATATATATATATATATATATATATAATATTATATCTAGGCTGAGGTTCTGAGCCTTAAACCGAAGAGTGATGCTTCATCGACCTCTGCCACGTTTTATCCTGCCATAGTGCATTATAGTCTGTTTTATCCAGGTATGCTTTGAGATATAATGTTCTCTTACACGTTAGCACATTTTCTACGATATGTTGTAGCTTTCAACGATGCAGGACAATTTGAAGGACAAATGTAAAGACCGTCAGGAAAGGGGCCCTTGTGCGCAGAGACCCACATACTTGCAAACTAATAAAATCGAAAGCCAGAAAGCCCAAGGAGTGTAGGACACGAAGGTTTAGGGAATTATGAGGGTTCATGATTATAGTAGTACAGGGCTTTTCCGCAAGCTTTATGGTTTGACAGTTTGACGGTTTAGGCTTGTGTCTTTCAGATTTCAAGTGTTTCGTTTCATGGGGAGGTTAGCCTTCGCTTGGGAGCTTCTGGTTTTGGGGTTTCGTGACCACCTACATACAATTCTAATCCTACCTTGCCCATTCTGTGAAGCACTCCGGTCTGGTCTGGTTTTTCATACTAATACAGACAGGATGAAGGCCTGATGTTGCGGAACACTCGGAGCTTCTCACTGTGGCTNCAGTCATCGGCAAAACTTGGGATCTCGGGTGCATGCGGGCTCGGATCTCTGCGAAGCAGCGCATTGGATTGCCGCCGTAGTTATTCTATGGTGCTAGAGTTTGCAGGTTTAGTTACTAAAAGGGGTCACGTTCGCTGCCGCTTCGCAGCCGGCTCTTCACCTGCTGCTTCCAGCAGCCTGCACTGATCTGCTTCAGGCAGTTCATTCCACCACTGCCAAGCCCAGCTTGTGACACATGCTAAAGCCTGAGCATGGGTCCTTCCACCGCCCTCCGGATTGAAACTCACAGCACGACTTTTCTTCTTTCCGCAGCGGAACCCTGCAGGCAAGTAGAGCTGGATGAACGGGTTGGCAGTCTTCGGATGGCCAACATAAATCTTGCATCCCGCCGGAAGCTCTTCACCAATTTTCTCGCGATTCTGCGGGGAAGCATGAGGCCCATCTGATCTTGCCTAAGATTCGATTTCGACGCAGGTTCTGAATATTGTTACATTGACTGCTTCGAACCCTGTGACTCCGAAGTGAACCTGAACACATCGCACATGAAATCGGAAATTGCAATCGGAAAGACAGATCAATGAATAGCCCTTGCCGAGAAAGCGGCTGCCCTGTCCTTCGACTCCGTGTCTGGTGGATCTGCTTGCTGACCAGCTGTGTCGCCCATGTCAGCATCATCTCGGCCCCCGTCCGTCGCCTCAGCGCCCTGAGCTCGCTCCAGATCTTTGGAATTCGACCCAGCGTTCTGGTCATTGTCCTCTCTATGGTCCTCCTCATCATCAGCTTCGGGGTCCTCAGCCANCTGAGCTCGCTCCAGATCTTTGGAATTCGACCCAGCGTTCTGGTCATTGTCCTCTCTATGGTCCTCCTCATCATCAGCTTCGGGGTCCTCAGCCATGTCCTCCATGACCTCTTCATCTTGCTCGTCGTCGGTCTGGCCTTCCAAGCGATCGTCGTCGGCTGGACCTAGAAGGAGCAGGATCCAATGCCGGGTCCTCTTCCTTGCCTAGTCTCGCTATAGGAAGGAGGGGGCAGAGCTAGGAGGGAGGCTCAACTCCTACAAGAAAATCAAGAGGCCCCAACTTCAACAGCAACCTAGTTTCGTCGGCGTTCTTGGCTTTGCTCTTGCTTTCGGCCTCCGGAATCTCCTCGAGGATATCATTGATGAAATCTGGGCTCTTCTGCATGTGCTCCAAGAACAACTTGACCCTGGATCTATAATCCAACCTCGTGTGCTTCAAGCCTAGGGCACTGCACAACTGGCTGACCATGCTGCGAGGAAGGCTCAGCAAGGAGTGGTCGGCAACATAAAGAGGCAGCCCCATCCAGTCTGATGTCTGGGACCATCCCAACTGATCATGAGAAATGAGCGGCTCTGCGAAGCTGATGACAATGTCGTGAATGCCACCAACTGGGATCTCGCACCGTGGCACCTCCATCTTGTCGAAAGTATACTGGTTCGGGCCATACTTCACGAGTGGGAGAATCCTCACAGCATAGGGCCCCGACCCCAGAACCAGGCTCCTGGAGCTTTCCTCTTCCCCATTCTTCCACGACACGAAGACGTGCTGTGGCACCAGCTTGGACATCCACAAGGACTTGTAGACGTTCAGCAGAACGTCGTTCCTGTCCTCTTGGTTCTCGAGCTCTTTGCGGATGTCCTTGTTGTAAGTCTCGGAGAGGAGTCGCATGAGCTCTTGCCTTTGACACAGGATATGCGGCTTGGTGTAAGAGGAGCTCTTGTGCTTTGTCAGGCCTTCGGCGGAGACACCCAGGTCCTTGTCCGTCGCTCTGCACGTGAAGACTGTACTCTTCACATGCTTGGACTTGAGCTCGGCGCTCCAGTCCTCAGCACTGATCTCCAAGGTCTTGCCACCAGCGCATCGCCCCGTGGCAGACTTGTGGGCGATGCAGTGCACATTGTGAGGCAGAGTTTTCTCGGCCTTGGAGTGACGTCGGCCAGCATCTCGGAGGTCGTTGAACGTCAGTTCGGAGGGCAAAGTGACGAGCAGGGAGTCTGCTGTCGACCCTGTGAGCCCTGCCACCACCCTGCAAACATCGCGGAAGGGGGCACCCTTCTCCTGCGACATGCCCTCACCTGTGAATCCCATGGACCTCAGACAACATTAAAAATTAGACATAGCAGAGCTTCTGTCTCTTAGCCAAAGTCGGAAGCTTACTAGGTACAGGATGAAACGAATTGCGGATTTGCTTGATTACCTCAGGCGTAGTAGAACTGCAGAAGCCCGGGCAGAGCACGAACTCCCAAACTTCCGTCTGTGTAGCAAAAGCAAACAAGCAACTCTGCTTTGACCATGCAGTCGCGGTAGCACTGATACCTTGTCCACGACATCTTCTTGTAGAGCTCATGGCGCTCGGAGAGCTGGTCGATGAACTCGGTGACCAGTGCCCACTCTTCAGCCATGCAAGCCAAAGTCTCTTCCTTCAACTGCTCGTTCAAGCATGTCACCACCCTCCAGGGGAAACTGCGATGTGTGGCATCCAGGTGAAGCAAGGCTTCCAAAGTGAAGAGAAAGAGCGAAGACAGCCATTGCAAAGATTCGGGGTCGCTCGTAGCACCACAGTACACCAGGCCATTTCCTTTGGCCGCATTCTGGAACGTCTTCCTCATTTCCAGACACAACATCGCACGGTGACTTTCTGGATGTCTGGGGTTTAGGGTTTAGGGGTTTAGGGTTTAGGGACTACAATACTCCAACCTGGCCACGTGATCAGCTTCTGCACCCGTCGCCCACTGGCCAAGGCCACTGCGTGCCGAAGGGAGGCGGCACCGTTGTTCTGAAAATCCTTTGCCTTGGCTCCCCATGTGATTGCCCTAGCCCTAGCACTGTATGCAAGCCACACTGCATCACGGACGGAAAGTCACCTCCATTATTGCCTCCATTGCAACCCATGCAACACACTCGGCCACAAACATACGGAGGGCTTTGAAGACGACAATGAAAGCTCGCATCTTGTCTTGATTGGTGTCGTCTGCCAGCACCTGAGGTAGGGATACGGAGATGTGTCAGTCAAGCTCAACAGAAGTGCAGCAGATTCCCACAGTTTCGAAGACAGTTTGGACTTGCGAGGGCGATCGAGAAAGTAGGGCCCAGACATGCCATGCCGAAACCCTTGCCGAAAATGAGTCCTCGCTTGCGTCGCCCTTTCCCTTCAAGGCCCACGGATTTTGGCCCTCTGTAAAGAGGGCGAAGGCATGGCACATGCTCTCGCTGTGATACACCTTGTCCAATGCGACCGCGTGGTCCCAAAATGAGAACCATCTCACGTCCTTCGCTGTGTCAGACTTGAGGTGCAGGGAGCCTGGACAACAAGGCTCGGGCGGCAGCAATCAAACATGTCTCAGACGACTGAGAAGTCCACCGATTCGCAACTGTCGACTAGAAACAGACAGACTGCTTCAGGCTTCAGGGCTTCTCATCAATCAAACTGAAAACCGAGCACTGGCCTAAACTGTTTATACACAGGCGGGTTTCTGAACAGGCCTTTGCGGCGACGGAGCTCTTGGAGCAGCTGAAGGGGTGTGCACTCACCGACGTTTTCGGCGTTCTCCCAAGAGGCGAGATCCTTGGCCACCCCGGCCAACCACATCTGCACAAAGTCGTCCTCTGGGTTCTTCTGCAGGATGTGAATCAAGTTGTCTCGGGCATCCGCAATGGTGCGGCCAAACCTGGAAGACTTGTACGGCCCTCGGGAAAATCGGAACAAGGCCATGAGCCGTTTCAAGAACGGCTGTCCCTCATCGAGAGCACGAATCGCGGCAGCAGCTTTGCGAGCACACTTGTGAAAAATGTCAGGCCACATCAAAGTCCACAGGGACTGGCTGCAGCAGTGTTGCCATGCCACATGGCCCTTGTCAACAGACAGATGCAAGGAAGGACACAGCCAAAACAAAACATCTACTGGAAACGGCGTACCCACCAGCCTCTGTTCCTTCGTCGGCTGCAAAGACCAGGCGCGTAAAATCCTCGTGCTCGTAGTAGTCAGCACGAGCTTCCAATCTCTCACTGTCCCAAATGAAGTGCAGGTTTGAGCCAGGTGGAGGTGGGGGCAACATGATGTCCATCTCTGACTGGTCGTAGGCTATGCGGCTGCAGCCTGCTGTGGCAGGCTTCAGAGGATTGGGCGGGCGGCACTTCAGCAAAGTCCACCCCTGCGGCATGACGTGCTGCAAGCTGTTGGCAAGGGCACAAAGCAAGTTCTTGGTTGGCGTGCGATACTCTCGGAACTTGAAAGTATCCTTGGGCATGGCCACGGAGGCCCTTGCGTCGGCAGGCCTCTCCCCTTGGAGAACCTGTCCCAGGGCCTCGACCGCCTGTTCGGCTTCTGTCTTGCCACAGCTGCCCACGTTCACGATCTGAGTGGGGCCAGCAAAGTGATGACCGTCAAGTCGGAAGACAACTGAGAGCACCTGCACTCGGACAGACGGGCAAAACACAGAAGCCCAGACATCATCTCTGTCCACTCTAGGCGGCCTTAGAAACTTGAAGGGGCGATCAGGTTTATTTAGGGTTTAGGGCTTTAGGGTTTAGGGTTTACGGCCTCTGGGCGAAGGCTCGGAATGCTATATGGTGATACGGGTCCGGGGCTTTCTACTTGTATATTGAGAATGCTTCCTACTCAGGTGCTGCAAGGGACAATTTCTAGAACCACTCAAAGACCCAAAGAAAATTGAGGAAGCAAAGCCACGTGCTCCCCGGCAAAGCTCGCTCCGTCCATGCAGAAGTTTATGGTCTGAAGCTTCTGCTTCTGGATGCAGGCAGCAACTTGGGACTCGGCCTTCATGAGCACCCTGGCCGCGTACTCCTCCCCGGTCCTCGTGGCGAAAACTGACTTCTCGGACACGATGCCCAGCTGGGCGAGGTTTCGGTCGTTTTTGAGACTCACGTACCCGGCGCCACGAGCCATAAATCTGCTTGCCAAAGCCATCTTCAAGGCTTTGTTGCCACGTCTTCTGCTCGAATGCATAAACGGATGGTATTTCGACTGCAGGGTCGGATCCGGACACACGTCCGTGGTGTGGCTTTCGATAGCCACCTCCGCCTCTTGCGCGAAGAAATGTACAATGCGTTTCGTCATTCTGCGGAACCCTAGAGAATCCCAAAATTCAGGATCGGCTTTCATGCGGAGGCATGTAGTCACCAGCACACTGAAAGGCATGGTCTCAGTGACATTGGGCGCCGTGAGTCTGCGAGCAAACCTGAGACCAGAGAAGAATGACANAAATTCAGGATCGGCTTTCATGCGGAGGCATGTAGTCACCAGCACACTGAAAGGCATGGTCTCAGTGACATTGGGCGCCGTGAGTCTGCGAGCAAACCTGAGACCAGAGAAGAATGACAGATCAGCAGAACACTCAAGAGAGAGAGACCGAGCAGCTTGGACCAAGAGAGATTGAGTTCCTTCAGCACCGCTTGAATCCTTGAGACATGCACGTGGTTGTCCTTCACCTCCACCCNACAGATCAGCAGAACACTCAAGAGAGAGAGACCGAGCAGCTTGGACCAAGAGAGATTGAGTTCCTTCAGCACCGCTTGAATCCTTGAGACATGCACGTGGTTGTCCTTCACCTCCACCCGGAAAATGTTGCCACTCGGCAGCAGGCAGAAAGGGGCGCTCACATGCATGTGCTGCTCCATGGACTGAAGCACACGGACACACTCAGCCATGCTATCTGCATTCAGACTCTGCGTCGGCAGCATTGTTGCGAACATCACCAAGATACCCAGAACAGTGCATCCGTCCACCGGAAGCTTCGTCAGACCGCGAACAGAGCCCTTGTAGCTGCTTTTGCGGCAAACCTGCAGAAGCATGCGTGCAAAGGCTTCCGAAACGAAGTGGACGTGAGTTTTCAAACCGCAAGGCGCGAAGCAAAGTAAGCCTGGCACGTGACCTTCGGCGACCTCGAAGCTATGAGCCAAAGGCAAGTAGTTGCTGCAATAGTTTTTTGTAAACCATTGCGTGAACGGTGTTGCGAGACGGTACCACTCGGCCACAGCCAAGAAGTTCCGGTAACCGTCGACCCCGTCCTCAACCTCAGGGGCTTGCAAAAAAAAAAGAACCGCACTAGAAGGAGCCTACTGCCAAGTGCCCAGCGCCTGCACGACAGTCCAGACACCCTGGTGGTTGCTGAGAAAGCGGAAGCAGTGGTTCGGACAGACAGGGGTCGCCCCATCATCTTCGGGAGCTGATGCGTCTGGGGGCAGTGGCTCCTCGCTAGTGAGTGCCGCCTGTGCACTGGGACTCCAGCTTGGCTGGGGTGCGAAGGGGGTCTCGGCACCATAAGATTGCACAAGTTGATGCAATTGATCACAGAGACCCCGGCGAAGCTTGTCTAGCTCCTTGACCGTGCCCTTGCACGTGTCTCTAATTTCTCTCCATCTCCTGGCAATGGCCTGCCTCACTGGCAGAGCCGAGGTGCCAGGTCGCTTTTCGTCTTCTGCAGCATCTAGAGGCAACTTGCTGAAAAGCTTCTTGATCTCGACCAGCCAAGCCTGAGGCATGTGCGACAGACTGCTTCCCTAATTTGGGATCAGAGGCAGCTGAACACAGGAACTGCTGGGCCTGCCCGCGCTGAGGGCGGAGAGGTGATACTACTGAGACTCAGGAGACATCGGCAGGCCCCGCCTCAGGATCCCTATTGGCATCCATTTCCATTCTGAGCGGCTGGGGGGCTCCCGGAGGGCCGAAAAGCGAAAAGTTCTGTTCTTGGCGCCAGTAGGATCCAATGGTAATGATGAACAAAACCTAGGAAAGGAGGCTATCTTTCCCATTCCGGTCAACATCGTTCTGGTGCACTTGGTGCTCTTTTTGGCTCCTGGGTCGTTCCAGAGGCTCAGAACGTTGTTTGGTGTGAGAACGATTACTACAGCGAGAACGATTCCTAGCCGAAACCAATTGTTAGGGTCGCAGAGAACGATAAACGTCATGAGAACGATTCTAGGCCTGAGCCGGTTCAAAATCCACGGAGCAAGCTCAGACTTGCGAGCAATGCGTTGAATCGATCAAAGTCTGGCGGATGGAAGAATCGCAAGACCGGCTTCACTTTGAATGGCAGGATACTCGACGAGAAAGCGCCTACAGGCAGGCCGCGAACCTTTTCTAATCCATCTCTTCTAGCTTGACAGCAGGAGTCACTACTGTGATGCGGAGGGCACGATAAACACCCTCTTCATAATCTGCAAGCAGCACTTTTGCTCCTTTGCGTTCCTCTATAACAAGCCACAAGTCTTCGTGGCGATGCCAAGTGTCTCCTATCTTTGCAATTGCAGCCCATTGAATCATGTAAAGGCGATCAGGGTCATCTTCCAGCCACGGAGTGCCAATCTTTTGCCCTAAGCGGCGGCACCATCGCTTTCGATCCAGCCATGGAAGGGTCACAACAGCAGCATCCCGGAGCAGCATGAGGATTGTAAGCCGGAGATCTAAGTATCTTCCAGCATCACCCTCGGCTCAAGACGTCTATGGACCATGATGCGTGGCTGTTGGCCTGAGCAAAAGACCAGAAAATGTGGCCTCGCGATAGGCGTTCCAGCATGCGTCAGGCTTGAATTGCTTTACACAGCGAAGCGACATATCCAACAAACAGTGCAGACGGCAGTCTGAAATCGGCGCCTTTTCTGTCGGCCCAAGCACTAAGCATCGACCTTCCCCGGAAACGGCTCAAAACGTGCTGCGCAGAACTCAGAAACCTTTTCACTTGTCCATCACAGAACATACTCATCACGACTCAGTCGTGCGAGCTTGTGGGCGACCACAGATGCTGCTCAGCATCCTCCTCCTTGGAAGCAGATTCTAGCTCAGGCTTCTCAGGAGCCACCTCAGGCCCGTCCGATGGGGGCTGCGGATTCTTGCGAGATTTCGCATCCGACTTGGGCTCATCCTCCTCGGAGGGGAAAAGATTGCGAGCACACTGCTTGGAGGCTTTGTCCACCCAGGAAGCCTCAGGAGAGAATGCAAGGGACAATTCCAAAGGCATTGCTTTCACCAGACGACATCGCAGATAGAGAAACTTCGACATTCCGAGAATCTTCGCGACAAGGAACCAGATCGGAACTCACATCGCGAAGGAGACGTTTCACGGACTGCCGGCCCATCCATGACATGGTATTGGTGACCTCAAGCGCCTTGCTGCCCATGGCACCTGCATTCCAACCATCACGGACTCCCTCCAGGAATTCCTTAATGGAAGCCTCGGGCGGACGATACAAGCAAGCTTCAACCCCATAAGCGGGCACCCAAGCACTGAAGTCCAATCAAGGTTGAATCGGAAACCGAGGTACAATGCCATCCATTCTGCAAGCGTCCAAAAAGAGCTTCCGGTCCTCTTCGGAAGCAAAGTACCTCTTGAGATCCTCCTGCAAGAAGTCGGCCAGGGCTGAGCTGGGGCTTTCTGCATTGCGACCCGGTAGCAATGCTTTGCTGCGGCTGCTGGCGAAGCGATCTCTGAGCATGTCGGAGTCGTCCGTGAGCTGCCACCGACCCGAACCATCTCGCCAGCTGCCACTTGTGTCCGTCTGCAGAATCAAGCAACACTCGGCTCGAGAATGCAAAAGCAATACAACTGCAGATAAGGAGCCTTGGTACCCGATGCCAGCTTGGAGGTTCGCTTCAGCCTCTTCGGGGTCTCACTGTTAAAGTCCTCCGAAGCCTTATCCTCCAACTCTTTCGAGGACTGTCGGCGCACCAGGCCGCCCCCGCCATTGGAGCAGATTTTCTCGTTCTTCACATCTTTGTTCGCCGACTTCTGCAGCTCTCCCAGCTTCTCCTTGATGGCTTTCTCCCAGGCCTGCACCTCCTCCGGGGACTGGGCCTGCTTGGCAACCACCTCGGCCTGGAAGATCCTGGGTTGTTTAAGTCTTGCTTATTGGGGGGCATGGGCAATATATCATGATACTCCCGTCCTTCGCAAAGACGAAATCGTCTTGTGCTGGGAAACCACAGTCAAGCGATCGAGGTCAGTAACTGCGAGTGATGCTGGTAAGACAGTCGATTAAGTAACAACAAAAGCCAAGACAAGCTTCTGTGCACGATCACTTGAAAGGCACCAGTCACTTCCTGCCTTGCTCGATCAAATCGAGCAATCTGCTCTTCCAATCCGACTCAGCCGTGCACTCGTTCTGGGCCAAAGTCACCTTGAGCTTCAAGCCTTCCGGACTGGTATCCAAGGCCACGTTCAGCTTGGCCCGTCGGCGGACCTGGACGACAAGATATTCGACAAACATCGATGAAGGCCCTAATGCAAGAAGCACAGTTACACAATCCAAAAAGTGCAATCGAACAGATGCGGCAGGCCTCCAGCAAATCACCCCCAAGCTTCATGAGAGAATTCTCGGTCAACATGGGCAGCAAGCGTGCAACACTAGTTGCCAAGAGAGCTGGGCCCACATCCGAAAGCTTGGCCATGTTCTGCTTCAGAAGCAGCTGCTTCGGCTTCCTGAGAAGTTGTTCTGATAGAGAATGAGAGACATGACCGAGGCCATCGACACATGCTGCTGCAACGATGTGTTGTATCACTGCAACGAAGAGTCAAGCCAAAAGCAGCAGCAGAAGCTTTCATCTCGGCAGCATTGGAATCGCTTGAATCACCATTCGAGGAATCCGAAGATTTTCTGCGGCGGCGATTGTCCTTCTTGGCCTTACTCTTCCGATTCTTCCTCTCCTTGCCTCCACGTCCCATGACCCCTCGGCGTCACCGGTGCACTAAGGAGAGACTACGTTACCGGGCCCCAGCACAAAACCTGCAACATCGGCGAGTCAGCATGAAAGCGTCTTTCTAGTGCACGAATCGACTGACTCTGCGGCAGCAGGTGCTTTAGGCTTTGGCGGCAGAACATGTGAGCAGACACATACACACACTCACGAAGCGACACTCGGATCTTGTTTTGCCCATCCCGTCCATCGTACCAACTGTCACCTAAAGCTGCATGCTTTCTCTGCAGCCCATCGCGACATACCACAAGGAAGAAGCAGGACATCTGCTAAACTATAGTCACCCCAAACTATTTACCCCCTGTCTGCGGTCAGTAGAGCAGCCAGCAATGGTCTTTCTACGGTTCAGGGTTTCAGGCTTAGGGTTGGGGTTTAGGGTTTTAGGGTTTTCGCGCGTGGGAGCTCCACGATTTACAAGTTTCGGGACTACGATCCAGGGGTAGCCAACCCTATACCCACATTATTTCAAATAGCTACGAAGCAAGAGCTGATCCGACACATAGAGATGTCGATCATGTAGCCGACGATCTGGTGGTAATGGTGCACCCTTCCTTTGCTGATGCTTGAGTTTTGGAATTGTTGGAATGCANAGAGATGTCGATCATGTAGCCGACGATCTGGTGGTAATGGTGCACCCTTCCTTTGCTGATGCTTGAGTTTTGGAATTGTTGGAATGCAATTTACAGACACCACCGGGGTTTGTTCAGGGTTTAAGGCTTGGCTTTGGAGTTTCATCGCAACCTGTGCAGTTTAGGGTTTAGGTATGAATTCAAGGTTTCGGGTTTAAGGCTTAGGGGTNTTAAGGCTTGGCTTTGGAGTTTCATCGCAACCTGTGCAGTTTAGGGTTTAGGTATGAATTCAAGGTTTCGGGTTTAAGGCTTAGGGGTGCTTAGGGTTTAGAGTGTGAGTGTAGGGGTTAAGGCGAGCCAGCCCGATACCAGCATTTACATTCGACAGCGTAAACCCTAAACCCTAACATAGCCCTCACCCTTAAAAAGCTACAACCCCAAGCACAATATAGCACCAAAACAAATATCAGGAAATCTTTCTTTTCAACCCCATAGACCTAGTCTTATGCAACCAACCACAGCCAGGAAGTCTAAGCAACGAAACCCAAACAAGCGATCCACGGCACATCGCGGCAGAGAAGGAGCTGCCCTGCGGGCTCGCATGGGGGGGAATTCGGACATACAGCCCCAGAAGAGGAAAGATGACCGGTACGGTTTAATGGTTGATTGGGGTTTATTTAGATTGTCACATCATTGTAGGGTTCTGCGGGCTGAAGGCCGTGAATGGCTTCAGGGTTTGCTTTAGGGGGAACGTGGTGTGGGGGATTTAAGGGATAAGCAGACTAATATCCCGCAACAACAGACCAGGACGGGATACCAGATTGGTTCATTGGGCTATACACTTTAGATTCAGTTTATTCAGCCACCACACCGCCACACGTGGCGCTATTCTGGTCTTGTTTACTAAGGTCATTAACAAAAGAGGCTCGAGGCGAATCTAAGGGGGCAGGTTGAGGTTCTCGGGTATTATGTGTTGTGGACATGAATAGACCCCCAAAACATGAAAAAGCTTCCACCCCAACCTCCGAACGAAAGAACAACACGAAAAAAGAGGACGTCTAATGCAGAGGAGAACATAAACCATCCCGGGGAGCAGAGCACGGCAGCAGCATAGCAGGGATCAACTTATCAACCGGCCATGTTGGTTTTGTTGTGTGTGTGTGTGTGAAACCTACAGCCTTAACAACCCGAACGAAATTAGCACTAAGCCGAGGTGTGACGAGACAGGGGGTACGATTTGTTACGGGCATTGGGTTCTGCATCTTGTGGTATCACACACGAGACAGGGGGTACGATTTGTTACGGGCATTGGGTTCTGCATCTTGTGGTATCACACANTGGTATCACACACGAGACAGGGGGTACGATTTGTTACGGGCATTGGGTTCTGCATCTTGTGGTATCACACACGAGACAGGGGGTACGATTTGTTACGGGCATTGGGTTCTGCATCTTGTATTATCAATGTGTGTTTGTGCACAGAAATATGATTGGTCTTAGGGGTTTGGGCCTAAACCCGAACCTACAACCGTACATTTTTCTACTTGAAGCACCAAGGNTTGGGTTCTGCATCTTGTATTATCAATGTGTGTTTGTGCACAGAAATATGATTGGTCTTAGGGGTTTGGGCCTAAACCCGAACCTACAACCGTACATTTTTCTACTTGAAGCACCAAGGGTTGTTATTTAACAGAAAAATTCAAGCTATGTTGGTCACAACAGATCGAAAAATTCCGTGAACCTAAATCCTCAGACCTACACCCCAAACCTAAAGCCACTGGAGTAACCTACACACTTAACTTACACCTCAGCTTAAAGACTGTAGCCCTAGGCCTAATAAAAAGGAACCTGGGCCCTAAACCTAAAACCCGAAACGGCCCAAACCAAAACCTAAGGAAACTCAACATCTATGTCTTACGGCTTAAACTTGGGGCTTTAAGGTCTAGAACCCCAAACCCATCCAAGCCCGATATGAGGGTCCGGCAGTGCCACCAGAAGATCGTGCTGCGCCCCAGGTAAGAAACCTGGGCGAAACAAAAAATACACCCTTATGCAGAACCAATAAACCTCTAAGTAATCTAAAATTAAAACCAAAAACCTAGACCTGATCATCCCCAACCTACACCCAAAAAACCCAAGCCTGAATATAGAACGCCCTATCATACACCTTACAATACTGGCTCCGAAACATTCTGCCCGGATGTTCGCCTCAAATCCCCAAACATAGCCTACAAACCGAAGCCGGAACCCGTACCCCACACCCGAAACTTAAACCCCGCAACAACACCCTGAACCTAAATCTTAAACCTACACACCCCTCATCCTATATCCATAATGGCAAACATAAAGAAGGCTTAGGGTGTGATTTTGTTGTAAGCTGGTGGGAAAAGAAACCCAATATCGCCTATACGGACCCGAAGCGCCACGAAAACGTCGCCGCGACATACCGTCGACATAACACTAATAACTCCAAAAATACATGAAGCCTAAACTGCTGTCTTAAATCCCCACAACCTAAGCGTAAACCCCAGCTTACACCTGTTTTGCCGACACCCTAACTCAAACCCCAATCTACACTACACCCTCAACCTGAAACCCAAACCTACCTGATTTCACCAACAACAATAAACACCCTCAACTCTAGCCTCCAACCCTGCGGGCCTGACCCTTCGAAGGTTTTGAACCCCAGCGCTTTGCAAATCTATCAAACACTTCAGCCCCACCTGACCATGCCCCAGTTTTGTCTCCAATTCCATCCCACAAAGCCAAGCAGCTGTCTATGTCGATGCACTCATAGATGAAGAAGTGGATGTTTCTCTGCTTTGGGCCGCGACAGGGAGCTTGCAGGGTGTTTGGAGGGCTTGTGGGAGGCCTTGAAGAAAAACACTAGCTTACAGTGACCCACGTTCAGCAGCATTTGCAACCCTATCCAAACATACCCCAGAGAACGATTCTAGCTACCAGACCGATACATGGACGGGAATGGGAAACCAAGGGTTAGANACTAGCTTACAGTGACCCACGTTCAGCAGCATTTGCAACCCTATCCAAACATACCCCAGAGAACGATTCTAGCTACCAGACCGATACATGGACGGGAATGGGAAACCAAGGGTTAGAACCAAATCAAACCCGTCGTGGGAGAGATGGGATTCCCCACGTAGGTTTCTTGGCAACGATTCAGGGTTTAGGGTTCAGGTATAGGTTTTTAGGGGTTTAGGGAAGTTTCGGGTTGAGGGTTCAGGTATAGTGTTTCAGAATCTGGTGCTTAAGATGCAGAGCTTGTTGCTGTGACTTGCTTGCGGCAGCTGTAGAGGAGCTTGTAAACGTGCGCTGGTAGGGTTTTTGTATATGGGGGGGGGGGGGNGGGGGGGGGGGGGGACACCGAGCTTCAGGGGTCGGGACTTTGGGATTCAGGGTTAGAGTTTCGTGACCTATGCCGGATGAACACCCTACGTAGTCTGTTACCCACGTGAACTTTGACGACTGTTTGAGCTCTGATAAAAAAGGCCGCCCTGAGACTTTGAACTTCAAAGCCCAAGACTGTAAATCCTAATGTAGGAACCTGATTAAGAACCTTGGGCCTTTATTAGCGTTCCTTATATGAATCCTACTATTTTGGTGTTGTAGGCCCAGGGTTTCTTCATCAGGTTCCTACATTAATTGGTTTAGGTAGGTAGAGCCACAAAAGTTGAACTCCGAGAGCCCGAAGAGACTCAGCCCGAGGCTCGGTGCCGCCTGCTTTCAGAAGCAGGGCCGCTACGATGTGGATCGCATGTCTACGCTTGGGGCCCACGCGGTGTTGGGTGGCGAACCCCTGGTCGTCCCTATCTGGTTACCGGTTACACTACAGATCACCCCAAGCCCGATTCCAATGTCTGATTAATGTCTACCTATTGCGGTAGTGCTGACGTCTTCGGATTCTGGATTTCGGTCTTCTGCGTTTAGAGTGTCAGAGCTCTTCGGCCCTAGACTTTTCGCAGGGCGAAGGTCTTAGGGCCTAGGGACTTGTGTCTTTGCCAGCCTTCGGATTTATTCAGCGCCTTCAGGTTAAGGATTGTGGGTTTGGGTTCTGACCCCAGCAATCCCCACGGCTGCCGTGCCTGCTAGTACCGGACAGAGGCGGGAATTCAAGCCATATACTCGTCAATATCGAAGCCCATTCACCTTCACTCCAGGAATCCGGAAGGCGGAACACACAACTATGTCCCGAACCCCCAACTCGAAAACCCCAGACCTTGGAACCCCTAACATGCGAAACTCCAACCGCACTTTCCTTTGAACTTCTCAGGACGGCACGCAATTCCATCGTCCCCGGTGAGCGAGGCCTTGAAAGTCTCTTGCCGGTTTGGAGCTTCGGGTCTCTAAAGGGGGGTTCTATTGGGCTTTATTTAACTTTAAGTGGGGTTAGGGTTTAGATGGCTTTAGGGTTTTAGTGGGGTTTCAGAGGGCTTCGGAAGGGTTCTTTTAGGTTTGCGGCTTAATTAGGAGTATGGTTAAGGAATGGTACAGGACTGGGTTTAGGTTGGAAAGTTCAGAGTGTAGAGCTTCGGAGGTTGCAGCGTTTGGGGGTGATCCTTGAGTGGGTTTAGGGTTTAGGGCTTTAGGGGTTTAGGGTTTAGAGCGGGGCTGGATAAGATTTGTAGTGCCTGACAAGAACTTCGGGTGAGCGTCTTGGCTTTAGGGCTCTGGGAAAGGTGTGCTGTGGCGGACGGTAGTCCTGAGCCTTTTGTTTGATGTTTGTTGGGCGTCGGTGTTTGCAACAGAGCCTAAGCAGAAGCACAAACGGGACCGCATGAGCAGTACGAGGCAAGAAGTTGCACAATGTAATGAAGGGTTCACGTTCAACCAGAAAGAAGCAAGAGCCCAAAATGGCTTAAACCCTGTGGACCGTAGTGCTCGAAATCCCAGGACCGTGCGCTGACTGCTTGCATAAGGTTTATTCTAATTATTAAGGCCCCTACAATACCCAGTGTGCCTTGCTCTTCGCTATTTGGAGTAGCGCTGCTTCAGGCCCAAGCCTTTCGTCATAGAACCTCTCATGAACCGAAACTAACGAGCCCTGGTCCCTGCACAATCCTCATGAAACCTTGAACTCTAAACCCTAAACTTGCCCTAAACCCTACAGAATCCTCGTAAAGAAACGCGATGGCCGCATTTTGCGAAGCTGACTCACACAGGGGCCTCGCTGCGTCTGACTATGCCTTGATACTAGTCCTGAGGGCAGGGTTCCTGGATACTTCTGTATATATATATATATGCACCAAAAGACCCTATAGGCCCTAGTCTACGCACGTTTTCAGGCCCCTGTATTAACCAAGCCATGTCAAACCAGCTTGGGATCGGGAGTTTTCGGTGGATATCGAACTTGAACTTTCTTCAGCGACCCGTAGGAACCCTGGCCAAACCCAACACCCGAAAACGAAAAACCACAAATCCCAAAGCTTAAACCATAAATCTTCAACTCAGACGCTTCGGGCAGAAGTCAAAGGGTGGATTGCAGTTGAAAAAAGTTAAGCACCACGGTGATGACCCACCTTTTAGAGTTCCCTATTCTGATTTCCTCATATAAGTCCTTAAAACGGTAGGTTATTCGGGGTTGAGGTAAATCTTAAACACCACGGTGATGACAGGCAACCACGAGGCTGCATTGAACAAGCGCCGACGGATCCAGGCCTCATCTTGCCTCTTGCTAGTTTTCTTCAGTACATGGAGGGGTCTGAAGAAGATTGAACACCAGTACCTGTGGGTCCTAATTAAGGTTCCGTTTATACGTATATAGTATGTATGGATATATATATATATATATATATATATTATATTTGTATGATGTCCGCGATCCTTGAACCCTAGTCTAATTACTAATTATACAGGTTTTGGTTTTTTCAGTTGAACCCTTACTCATGGTGGGTGAGAATCCTACCAACCACCGCACGAGAAGACTATCCCTTTAATGCCCTTATACGTTCCCCTACATGTCATCCGATTATCACCATCACGAGTGTGCATGACTACAATGGCGAAGATAAAGCTGCACCCCGAAGACCGAGTCAACAATCCCTTAGCCCTCAACATCCTGCAACCCTAAACCCTAAACCCCTCCAAAATCCTGCAACACCAAGCCCTAAGTGTGCCTTAAGGAAAAAGCGTCAGGCTAGCATCGCCTGTTGCAGGAGACCGTGCTGCAGGGATGACGGTCTTTGCACTTAGAGGCTCAGGGGACATAGTAGCAGAGATAACCATATGTAGGGCTATACAAGTAGTGTTAGTTTTTGAGGTAAGGGGGTAAAACCAACAATGAACAGCATTACAATCAGGATTATTACAATTGGGTGACCCATAACGGCACTTTACAACTAGCTGCTTACTAAGTCCCTTGATGTTCTAAGCATGGAGGGTGCCATTGCCGCTCGGGCCGATTGCAGGAAGAGTGCCGAAGACTGGGCTGTAGAGGAGCCCACAAAAGGACACCAGTATAAGGCCGTTAAAGGAACATCTTGCCCTGCTATGATCCATTATAAGGGGCCTCGTATATCGGATATCACTATGTGGTAACATGATTGATTGGGTGCTTTCTGGCGCGCGAGGTCAGGGAAGCTATGCCACCGCTGCTTAACTAGAGAACCCATGCACACGTAATGAAGGATTCCGTTCGACTTCTTTGTTCAGATCTTTATAAAGTAGTAGTTTCCTAGTTTAAGAATATGATCTTCACTTATCGACGTTGGGAATTTCTGGGAAATGCAAAAGCTAACCAACACATGGCCCCTCTTGTTTGTGATGACTGCAGCACTACTTGCAGCCCCTAGATTTCTTTGTACGGGTCACTCCTTAGCCTTCCAGTTCTGAAGCCTTGGGATGTTACAGGGCTTGAAAATCCTTATGAGAGCCTGCCAAACCTCTCTGGATCCTCCTTTGTATGTCTTCCTAAACTTAAACCCTAAACCCTTATAAACCCTAAACCCTAAACAGTCGTTCCTGCAAAGCCTTGAGGCAGCTGTAGCCCAAAGGATCCAACTCAAGCATATGGTCATGCTTGAGCAAGACGTGCCACCGGGGAGTGCGCATTGAGCATTACCAATACCACTTCGGGGTTCCTGATTTTGATTATATATAATATAGGCCGAAACCCCATTCTAATTATTAAGGCCCCTGTATTGGGAGCTGAGACAAATCATTATGCATGGTAGCTTGGAAATCAGTCCATACTCAAGAAAAGAAATGATGGGTGCTCAACTGATGCGCGCACAGCCCGTGGCACGTGTCGGCTGTCCAATGCACGGCGACGGGAAATGCTCAAGCTTCTGACTGCGTTTGAGTAATGCTGTGGCCTGCTTGCGGGGGCCTTCACCCGTCTGCTGTACCGATCCGACTGTACTCTTGCTTCCATGCCCAGCCGGAGGCTCTTAGCGGTGGCAGCATAGCCGTTGGCTTAAGCACAGAATCCTGCAGCTCAACAGGTGTGTACGTTTGTTGCAACTGGTCCTGAAGTTTCTGGTTCAGAAACAACAAGCAGCAGCTAGCTTGCGGTCATGCAATAGAAATTGAATAAGGCTTGTGTGGAAAAGCACATGTACTTCAAAGTTGATTAGATGTGTGTAACAGCTGACTTCAAGCAGCGCGACTTATGTGATAATAGTGATTTCGATCGCAACTAATTGTAATTTCGGTACTTACAACTCGCTGCGTAGCTACTCGCTTCAGTCTGTGGCCCAAGTTCGCTATAGCGCTAAATTGGAGTCCCGTTTAAAGTCATGTTTAGAAGGGTCTCGCCTTCATTTCGGGGGCCTAAAGAGGAAGCCTAATTTAGAGAACTTCCCAAGTGTTTCCACCAGGCAACATAAGAGATTTCTTCCAAACCTTCAAGCCCTATAAACCTTACAACCCGAAGCGCTGTGCAACAAAAGTCGGGGCCTGCCCACGCTGTGTCAGCCACAGAGTGCCTCTTTCTCACCGCAGCTGCAGCCGATGGTCTTTCGTTTTCACATGTAGGGGTTTAGGGTTTAGGGTTACGCAATCTACTACGGCGGTTGTGAGGATGTTTTCAGGATGTGCGTGTAGGTGTTCGGAAGTTGTGAGATGACTTGGCAAAATCGGGTTCAGGAAGAGGCCGTGGTTCGCAGACACTAGCAGTCTGCGCATGCAAAGTCAGAACAAACCCTGCATTCTCTATCCTAGCTTGCCAAACTCTGAACCCTTCAAACCAACAGATGCCAGGCTTTGGGGTGGACTTCAATGCTTGTTGGGCTAATTAGGGCGTAGGGCTTCGAGACGCAGCGAACGGGATCCCAGGCAAAGCAGCCATTAGACCACAACCACGCGCAGCGTCAAAGGAGAGAGTGGGGAGGGAATGGGAGGGCATGGGATAAATGGGCGTAGAGGTTCAGGATGTGTGCTTGATGCTTTTGAGTACTTCGGAATTCGGAAGGGGATGTAGGGTTCAGTGAGGTCTAAGATGCTTTTCCTCGGGGCTGTAGGTTTGAGAGGTTGGGTGGGAGAGCTGGCTTTCATGCACGACTTTTACTGCCCTAGAGGCTGTAACCTGTTTGGGCAGCTTCAAGATGTTGAAGCGCAATCTGTTGAGGACGCGAGCATCCTCCAGCCCCCAGACTTCCAAGCACCTGAGACCTTGATGACCATATCCCCGAATCATTTCAAGCAGTCTCGTGCCGCAAGTCTCCTGATCACAAGACGGCAACAGAAGCCCCGGAAACCTGACCAGATACCCTCAACGACAAGTCTCTCGAACCCACGAAGCCCTATGAACCCTTACGGACCCCTAAAGAACCCTTAAACACCTATTGGAGCCCCTAAGCGCCGCTTCTATAAAAAGCCTAAGCTCCCGTCACCATGCGGGTTTTCGCTGCACTGGCCGCACATGGGGCTAGCGCCTTACCAGGCGCTGCATCTTTGCTGCGTTTGGTTTTTAGCAGCTGCGGTATTTGGGGCTGGAGCCTATAGGCTATAGGCTACACTTTACTTCCTTGTAGAGCCCCTCTAAATTCTTTAGGACTACTCGGGTATAGAGGAGGGCCCTACGAGAGTGGGCTATTATAGCTTAAGGTAGTTTCGAAGCTTGAGTAATTACCAATGTTGATCCTTGCAGTAGTTCTTCATTTCCGCTAGACTAGAATCTACCCCGAAAACCCTGTTCTAGTTCTAACCTACATAACTACTATCCTAAAACCGAGTACCTTGGGGCCATCCTAGCATCCGGTTGGCTTGCCATGCCCTACAACCTTGAAGAGTTTTTGGCTCACGCGGCGGAGACAAACCTTGCTGACCCACCTCCTCTGGGCATTCATGGCGGCTCCGACAACAGCTCTGGCGAGGACGGGCGCCGCGTTACTCTGGGCGACATGCAGGAGATGCAAGCGCAGATCGACCAGCTTCGTGAGCAATTGGAAGCCTTACGCGGTACGGTTACCGCTTGGAGAACCCAGGTGACCGAGGAGATTGCTGAGGTGCGGAATGGGCTGACCGAACTTGCTACTTTGCTGACCCAAACTCTGGCTGGAGATGTCTTACGAATGGCGGCCGCCGATGCTAATGCTCGGCCTTCTCGAGATTCTCGACGATCCAATGTTCCTAAACCCCCCAACTCGCCTCTAATACCCTAAATACCCACTATTCTGGACCATAAGAGCTCCATTTCAGGGCCATGATTGGGGGGTCCTGGTTAGGCTGGGTTCGTTTTTGGACTTTAGACTTTGGACTTTGAAACCTCCGGAGGCCAGAGGATGGGGGATGGTGGTTGAGGGGTGTAGGGTCTGGGGGTTTAGGTTTCAGGGCTTGGGGTTTAGAGGTCGGGGTGGGAGTTATTTTGGTTTGGGGGTATGTAGGATTTGTACAGGGTTTGACACCTTATACGCCGTGAAGTGAAGTTAAGTTTGGGGTTTAGGGTTGGAGTTATTCTGGGTTTGGGCTGCTGAAGTTTTGAACTTCAAGTTCAAGCTTGATGTTGTGAGGCCCGGCCGTTGGTTCAGCTGGCATTCTTGGGGTCTTTTGGAAGAAGTGCTCGCAATTGCGGGAGTCCTATTAATCAGGAGACCACAACTTCTTGCCGTGTTTTTTTGTTGGAATAAGAGGGAAGGGAGGCAGGGTGTGGCGAAGAGCGGTTAGTTTCGGAGTTGTTCAGCCCAGTGGGTCATTTCATGGAGCTAAGGCGTTTACCTGGCCGAACGAGCCTCCAAATGACATCCCCTTCGGTCGCAGCGACCTCTTCACAGAGGCCGGCAGCAGGATTCATGACTCAGGCACTTTACAGCTTTGGGGTTGTCGGGCTGTGTCGTAGGGTATTGTGACTACAACCGTCTCCAAGCCAATTTGCTTTGAAGCTTCTCAGCGTTTGGGTGTTTCTGAACAGGGCTGCTGTACATGACATTACGGTTGCAGTTACAGCTATGTATGTTATATTACTGGACCTGCTCGTCTGTGTCCTCTATCTATATACCTCTCTTCTAGCTTAAACGCTAAACTCTATTCAAAGGGAACTGGATGGTCCTGAGTAAGTGCCCATGAAGGCCCGAAATCTGCGTTGTTCAAAAAAAACTAACCCAGCGACCCCCCAAAACCCCGCAGCAATTGAACATGAAGGGAATGGCCGAGCTTGAGGGTATTGCTTAATTAAGAGGTTTGTGCAGTCTTTCGCATTTAACCGCGGACTCTCCGAAGCTAGTCTAAATATTCTTCCTGGCGGCCCTTATATGAAACCCTGTATCAGCCCTTGATAAACTAGGTTGTCTTCTAGCACAGGGTATGGTCTTACATACATCATTGGGACCCCTACAGCTCTCGACGCCGATCAGGTGCACTTCACTGGTCGCTATGCAGTCTATGCCGGCGCAGCAGCTTGGAATGCAAGTTCGTTGAGCGCCAGCAGCACCCCGCCACATAAACCCTGGAACGGGGGGGGTCCTTATTATGATTATTGTATAACGGGCCCCAAAACCCTATAGTTCTAATTATTATAAGGAACTTTAGTAACCCCATCACATCCCGACTCATTTACGCTTGAACTTCCCGAGCTCGGAACTGATAAACCCTCCCAGGCCCTCAGCCCAAACAAACCAGCGTGTTAGGACACGTGGTATCCCAGCTGGTCCTCGGATGGCGATCTCTACACGCCCTGGACGGATGGTAGGGTGGGCAGCATCCGGTCATCCAGCGCCTGCGCAGGAGCTATGGGGGGGTGTCAGGGATTGTTAGGGTTTTGTGGTGTTGGGGTTGCCAGGCTCATGGCTTTTAAGGCTTTTTTGGACTGTAGGGTTTACTGTAGGGCCTTAGGATGTTGAGGCTTTAGGGCTTCAGAGTTCCACATAATTCCAGGGTTTAGGGGCTGTAAGGTCCTAAGGTTTTCACCGGCAAACTCCTGGAACCGCCAATAAAAGCAACTCCAAGAATGGGATTCTGAGGTATTGGGCTTGTATCAACGCAAGAGCTCGATGACCCCTTTTTCCTATCGGCGTGTTATCAGTAGCTTAGTGTGGGTTGTAGTAATTCGTTTTCGTGCAAGAGGCGCGTCGTCACAGACCCAAAGCCTTTCACAGAGAGAAGAGGGTTATAAGTAGATCTATCTATAGTTACCTTGCATAGTTACCTTGCTTACCAAGTTGTTGCAGGAACGGCCTGCATGTCCACCACTGGCTTCGCCAGAGTCTCTGGAGACGATCCGTTCAACCTGAGTATCAAGGACGCTGAGGGGTTAGGGTTTAGGGGAGGCTCGGAAACTTGAGCCCTCACCTCCAAGCTCTAGCTTCTAAACCGCAGACTGAGTTGGGAAGTTGTGGCGTGGACAGAGCAAAGGCTTCTCTGCGTACATGAATGATGACTGTGCGGCACATACCAGCAGCAAGCCACTCAATGATTAAATCGCCGAGACTTGCAACGAAGGTTAAAGCCACCAACACAACAGAGAACTCAGAGCCTTTGTTGGCCTTTATTTTCTGTATAAGGCCCTAAAGCGAATCCTCATGAAATCCCTGATGAAACTCTACAGAGCCATTATGGAACTCCTTAAATTATTAAAGAAATCCTACAGAACCCCAATAATTCTCTTACACATCCAGTTCTTCAGAGGATGTCGGCGTCTTCGAATCATCTCCTTCGCCGCGCCTGGAGCTGTTGGTCAGGGTCGGGTACTAAGGTACTGTACTTAAAGGCTCATGGGACTTGGTAAGTAAGTTTACATGAAGTTTTCCACGTGGATAACCCTACATAAGGCATTCTTAACCCCAGTTATACCCCTACTCTAAAAGTCGTCTGAGCCCTTAAGTAGGGCTTCATTTGCGCGGGCCATTCCACCGGGTTTACTCAGTATCATGGATAGTGATTGGTCGGAAACTGTTCGAACATGCAGGGTTTCAGGATTTAACGGGGTTGTGCTGTGGAATTGAGTTGGTTGTCATGTCCCCAGATGCTTCTTCTGGCAAGGCTGGACGTGACTTTCAAAGCTGAATGCTTTTGGAAGCCCGCACTCTCAGGTACCACGGCCGCTACCCAAGTGCTTCGCTGCACCATGACGGCATCTGGTACTACGGGACATACGCTCTGGACAACGACGCTCGGCATGAGCTATGTGGGATTTAGGGCACGGAGTCGTGTCCAGTCTGGGTGTTGATCTGCAAGAACAAAACATCACGGAGGCAGACCTGACCTCAAGTGTATCCAAGCCAGACAGTCCTAACTAGCGAAGGGCTCAATCTCTAAGCCCATCGTCCCATAGCCCGGTGGCCCCTAAGTCTCAAGTCCCCTAAACCCTCATTGCCTAAACATGTCTAAACCCGAAGCCCTAAGTCCACAAGCCGCTATATAGGAGTTTCCGAATATAGGATCCTTATTGTAAGGACCCCAAAATGAGGTACCCCCCATTTTCGGAAACTCCCATATAAACCCCTGAACTAAAACCCTAAACCCTAAACCCTATAAGCCCTAAACCCTAAACCCCTTAAACCCCGGCCCTATTCCCTAACCCTCGAGACCTCAAGCCGCTGGGAACCCAAAGCTCTGTGAGGAGAACCACGAGCCCGGTAATGCACCCGAGGGTGTGGACAGCAAGGAGGCGGATTCCCGGAAGTTTAGGGTTTATAGGGTTTAGAGTTTCGGATTTAGGGTTTATGGTATAGGGTTTAGGGTTTAGAGTTTCGGATTTAGGGTATATGGTATAGATTTCAGGGTTTATTCGGTGCAAACGGTTTAGGGTTTAGGGTTTGGGAAGCTGATGGGGCTTGCGAAACGGCGTCAAGGCTGGGAATTATCGTAGGTAGCCCTGAAGCCTGAAACGGGGGTTTCCGAAATTAGGGGGTACCTTAATTTGGGGGTCCTTAAAGTAAGGATCCTACTATTTAGGGTACTATATCAGGATCCCCTATGTTTGGAAACTCCCATATGCCCTGAGGCCTTGGACCCGAGATTTTCGGCTGCGGACAAGTAGGTCGAAGCATTCTGGCAACATGCAGGCTGCTGGCAAGCTCCAAACGGCGGGCTACTGTGGCAATTGGTGCATCTTGGGTGCAAACTTGTCTTCGATGCGCAGGGCCTCATGCACAAAACCCTAAACCCTAAACTCTAAATCCTAAACCAAGCTTCAGGCTTCAAGAAGCATGGCTCATGCATTTCGGCACAGCCGACTCCTCACCCTCAGATTTTCCAGCTTCGTTGTCTACCGTATACACGATTAGACGGGGATCTCAATGTCGAAAACATGCCATGGACACCCTATACTAAAGCCTAAAGCCTAAACCCTAAACCCTTTAAGCCCCCCGAGCCTCCACCCTCTACCCGAATTCCACAGCTCTGAGCCCTAAATCCGAAACCTTCAATCCAGCACTGTGCCCTAAACCCTAAACCCTAAACCGGCACTGTGAGCACCAGGTATCCAAGCGCCCTTCGTCGGCTTCCGCTGGAGCCGGGATGGAGGCAAGACGTGGGAAGAGCCTTTGGCCGAAACCTTGAAGTAGGGTTTGAAAGAGGGTTCTATAAAGGGGGGGCTTATATAGGGGTTGATGGTTCTATAAGTGGGTTTATATAGGGCTTGATGGTTCTATAAGGGGGTTTATATAGGGGTTGATGGTTCTATAAGTGGGTTTATATAGGGCTTGATGGTTCTATAAGGGGGGTTATATAGGGGTTGATGTGCTGAGGCATCTATAGAGATTTTAGGCTTCAAGCTTCGGGGATCGCTGTTGAAATTTGGGTTTCAGGGCGCGTGGCTTCAGGCTTGGGGCTTCGGTTTCGTCGTCGCTTGCTGGGTTTACAGTAAACCCCATAAAGTTGGAAACCGGATTAAGGCCAAATAGTGCTGGGATTCCCTGTACATTATTCTTAAGGATTGAGGCTAGTGAGTTTCCAACTTTTCGGCTTCTACTGTAGATCTTCGCACCAGCTGGAACTAAACGGAGCGTGTTCTTTGCCGAGTGGTGCACTAAGACCCCAAAACCCTACGCAAACCAAGCCCTGAAGCGTACAAGAAGGACTCAAAACAGAGGATAGCTACACGGAGTACCTCGTTTCCTTGCTGATAAACATCTTCCGAGCATATACTCATTGTATGGCATGACGGAGGCAACGCAACTCTTGTTGCGGGGGGTTGGAAGGGTAAGGAGTTTTCGTATGGCAGACCAGGATGCAGAACAAGGCTTTATAAAGGCTAGCCGTATAGCCCATTGACTTGATAGAGCCTCTCTGATGGTGTCAGACCCATAAAGCCTGCAGAGCCTAGCCCTAAACTTAGACCTATCCCCATACTTCAAGGCCCTAAACCCCTAAAACCTTAAACTAAACCCCAACCTGTGAAGCCTGAGCCGTTGAAACCGTAAACCCTCGATCCGAAAGCCCTGCAATCCTGAAGCCCAAAACACCAGAATCCTAGAATCCTGAACCCTAAACCCTAACCCCCCCTAAAACCGCGAAACCCTAAAACCCTAGAATCCTAGAATCCTAAAGACCAGACCCTAAAACTCTAAAGCCGAAAGCCCGATAAGGAGCCTCGGAAGACGATGGCGAACTACTCGGACAACCTCTTTGGCGAGGCCCAGCTGGCCTTTTTGCAGGATTTTACAAGGGTTCTACACGGGGTTCGAAGAGGTTCCCTTAAAGGGTTCCTCAAAGTGCGCTATAAGGGATCTGTAGTAGCTTCCTTATTACAATTAACGTATAATGGTCCCCAAAACCCTATTCTAATTATTTGGGCACCTATATTAGACGGCCAGATAAGAGAAGGGTGTGCCGATGCAGCCTTTGGGCTTCAGGTATCAATCTGTGCTTGGCTTTCCGTTAGCAGGTAGGGTTTTGACGCTACCTGCTTGAAGGTACCGGTTTTGTGCAAAGATCCATAAACTATTTATACACCCTCCAACCCTAAACCCTAAACTCTAAACCCTAAACTCTAAACCCCTAAACCCTAAACCCTAAACCACCATCCCTCATCCCTCTTCCCCCGAAACCCAAACCCGACACTACGACAGCCTGCATGCTGAAACCTGAGCCTTAAATTCTGAACCCTGCAGCCTGGAGTCCTAAGCCCCCAAAGCCTTGAATCCTAATCGCTAAACCCTAAAACCTTGACTCCCAAACCCTAAAGCCTAGAATCCTAATCGTCATTCCCTAAAGCCTTGATTCCTAAAGCCTTGATCCCTAAAGCCCGAAAGCCCCCCAAATCCTCAACTTCGTAGCGCTCGTGAACCCGAGAGTCCCTCCAGGCAGCGCCGAACAATCGCAGCAAGGCGTGGGATTTGTAAGGGTGGTTGTGAAAATTATGGTGCCTTCTTGGGGTCCTTACTAAAAGTACGGCACCTAATAATTCGGGTACCCAAAAAGGGGACCCTAATTTTGACAACTACCCATGTGAAGTTTCACGGGTAAGGGATGGAGATTGGGGGGTTTAGGGTTTAAGATTTGGGTTTAGGGTTTAGGGTTCAGGGCTTAGGATTTGGGTTTAGGGCTTGGGCTAAGATACTACGATTACAGCTTTTTTTGCCTATTCATCAGGTAGTTGAAGCTCCACGCTGAACTGGGGCGCCTACGAGTCTTCAGCAAAGGACTAGGATTCAGGGTTTTGCGTTTACGTGACGTGCCCTTGATACCTAGTTGAGGAACTTGTAAGAATACTTGTTTACTGACGGTTCGCATCTTTCTGGTGACGTTGCAACATGGCAACGAGGAATGGAAATTGGGCTTTTGGGCTGTGAGATTACAATGTAGGGTATAGGGTGTATGACTTAATTGAACCCTAAACCCTTTACCCTAAACTCTTGAAGAACCCTAAACCGCCAAGCTGGCGTCACTCGAGCCTGGCAGGTGAAGTTCGGGGCGCCGCCGCTGGGGCTGCAGAGCAAAGAGCGAGGGCTCGTTGGGGGGGAACCTGACAAGTGGGTTTCGGATAAACCTTCTTGTCTCGAAGCAGCGACTCGCACTATATAAGAAAGCTTGACTAACACCCCAAAATTCCCTGAAAGAAGTTATTATGGTATCCCTAGACCTTAAACCCTAACCGTACCCCTTAGCAAGAGCGATCTAAGCTTCCCCAAAGGCACGTGGTCGACCTTGGCCAGAATTTGGCGCACCAGCCGAATGGTGCGTCTGATCCAAGGCAGTCTGGTTTAGGGCTTAGGGTTAAGGGCAGGCTTAGGGTCCTATTTAGGGGTTAGGGCTTGGGGTTTAGGGTTTAGGGTTTGAATTTGGGGTGTAGGGTTTAGGGTTCAGGGCTGAGCGTTTTGAAGGAATCGGGGTCGAAATCCGAACATCTCAGCTCAGTCAGTGCCCTTAACGCTTTCAGGCAGGAACTAACTAGGTTCCTGTTTAAGGGCTGCGGCAAGAGGTTTGTATGGGATTTGTTGTTTAGGGGGGTTGGCGGGATAGGGCGATAGGAGGGTTCTATAAGGGGGTTTTGCGTAGCACCTGAAAGAGACGTCTTCTTGTGTTCTCCCAGATTTTCTGCAATTTCCTTGCTAGAAAAGGTACACCTATTGAAAGGTTTCTGGGGCAACCTGAGCTTTGTTCTAAGAACCACCGCCCCTTCAACTTCAAGCCCCAGCCCCAAGACTCAGCCATGTGACCTTCCCCGAGTAGTGCCTTTATGCTTTATTCCGTTGGAGAGGGGGTGATCAAAACTGAAATTTAGGAAAAATTCTACCTGTGTCATCTTGTGGGTATTCAGGCTCAGGGGCTTGGGCTGCAGGCTGTTGCCTAGACCCTGGAAATGGGAACCTGATAGTGACCGCCCTTATGGTAACCCCGTAGCAACCTCGTAGAAAGCTTTGAATCGATCCTCAACCCTCGAAAAAGTAACCTTATGCCATCATAGAGATTGGTAACCATTCATAGTATCACAGTATAGTAACCTTGTAGTAGCCGCTTAGTAGCCCTTACATCGACCCCCCCCCTTCCCTGAAGCCCTAAACCCTCCCTCCTACCTTAAGCCTCACGGTCCGAGACCCCGAAACCAGGCTCTATCTCGTGGGCCACGGGGCCTCCGCGCCGATGTCGCCGACCTCCTGGATGCAAGGCTCCGAGGTCTACCTGGCAAGAGAACCTAAGCTGAGAAGGGAATGGAAGAATGGTAGTTTGTAGTAGTTATTGTACCCCATTCCTCCATTCCCTACTAACCAAAGGTAAGAAGAGAACCTAAGCTGAGAAGGATGTAGGGTGTTTAGGGCTTTGCGTTTTGGACTGGTTGTTTATTACGGGTCTTCAGGCTCTGAGGCCTACCTTGCAAGAGAACCTTCGCTGAGAGGCTTTAATGGATTTAGGGTTTAGGGCAGGGGGACTGGTTGTTTATCACGGGTCTTCAGGCTCTGAGGTCTACCTTGCAAGAGAACCTCCGCTGAGAGGCTTTAATGGATTTAGGGTTTAGGGCAGGAGAACCTGGGTTTTCGGTTCAGGGATTAGGCAAGATGACCTGGGCTGAAGAGACCGTCCAGAGATTTGGGTTGATGGGTTGGAAGGCTCTGAGGTCTACCTGGAAAGAGAACCTGGGTTGCAAGAAACGATTTAGGGATGAGGGTTTCGTAATTCCATAGCAGCACAGCAGGCCCATGAATTATGGATTTACTTAGGAAAATATCGCATTTGAACAGGGTGTAGCAGGGTTTCGTGGGGCCTGCCACTACGACTTTGGGGTGTGCGTTCTGTTTTGCTTTCGTTTTGATCCTGGGGAGGAAGTTCGGGCTAAGGGAGATTGTTTTGGTATGAGCATCTTGGGACTGCAAGTGGATGGCATTACAAACTACACCACACCGTGCCCCTGTTTGTTGATGTCCTTGCCAAGGGAAGGCCGGACGTAGAGCGCATCAACGATGCTGCAGCGTGGGAGTTCTATGCTGGCCGCTTGGAGTCGCAGGGGCCTTTGCAAGCTCGTGTAGCCCACTGACGGATGAATAGTCCATTGACGAATATAAATCCCCCATCTTGGATCCCTAGTATAATCCCGAGAAAGGCGAGGGAGTCGATTCGCTTGCCTTCGCCCGTTTTCCTACAAGCCTCGACCTTGCACCCTAAGCTGCGAAAAATCTTCTAATTGTTGATTGTCTTCCCTAAACCCTGAGCTCTAAACCGGCAGTTTAGCTATTCTTGTGGTGGGTATCCAGGATCCAGGGCATATGGATCGGCGTTGAAGTTCTGGGAGTTGAGGGAGTGACGGTTTAGGGGTTATTGGTTTCGGGCTTCGGTTTTGGGGTTTGGGGTCTAGGGTTTAGGGTGTAGGATTTAGTGCTGAAGCTCTTATCATGAACCTTAGAAAGTTGGAAGCTGCTACTTGTCAATCCCTTGCTTGCACCTTAGACCCTTGCGAGCCAAGGGAACGGCAGTTGGTCTCTTGGAGACGTCTCTCGCGCTAAGCCCCTCTTGTCATGGGGCAATCGCACTGGCGTCACCACCATCACCTACATTCCTGCGGTGAAAAGGCGGAGAGGGGTTGAGAGCTATGAAGTCTGGCTCTTTGGTTGTGAACTTCCGGAGTTGAGGGCTTTTGGGTTTGGATCAAAGTGAGCACCGTGCCGGTGAAAGCATCTTCGCCGGATATCCCGTAAAAAGTATCTTCAGTGAAAGTCCCTAAAACAAGGGTTCTAGTTAATTTCACAAGCGGTGCTGTTGAGGTTGTGGGTGTGTCACTCATAATATTGGAATCAGATTTCGTCATGAAGAGAATGTCACGCGGAAGACCGTTTCAGCACAAGGAGTTCGGCAAAACTGTGGTTTGTCGGGCTGGCCTTGTTTAGTCTCAGGCGTAGACCATCGGACTCGGTCTGAAAGCCACGATTCGTAAGCCAGGTTGTTCGATGGCTGCATGTTGATTCTAAGATTCCCCTAGGGCCTCACCTCGGCGGACTCAGCCGGGGCCGATAGAATCAGCAGCATTGTGCAAAGGTTAGATCACTGCAGGTTCTGATCGCGGCGCAGCAGTGCCAACTTAAGAAATGCCTGGAAGCCGCCTTTTGTTTCTGTCTGCCAGGTACATCATGTGCATTTCAACGCCCACCTTCAGTCCATTCACAACGAAGCAGTTCGACACGTACCTACTGGAGAGTCCGAACATTACAGGGCCATTCCGCTACATCAGCTACCTTCGGGAGACTCGTCTGCCTGGTTTCCACTTTGACTGCAGCTTCCAGACTGGAGTTGATTCTCCATAGGCAGAAAGCAGCCTCCCAATCATGCACAGAAGTTTTAGCTCTAAGTTTATGAAGTCCGTGCACCTAAAGCAAAAGATCTCAACACCGAGACTTCTTCCTATCGCTCGTATCGCCTTATTGGTACACCCAACTTGGGACTTGGGACCCTCATTTCGATCACCACTTCAAAGGGACTCACTCAAGCTTTCTACAGAGCTGAGGAGTTTGGACCTGAAGCATACTTTGTGAACATTCCCAGCAGGTTCGTTGCGAAGTCCATGGGCTCAGATGGCTCTCTTCGCCTCTTCCTGAGACTCGACTGGCTCAGGGTCTAGCCGCTAGCCCACCCCCAAATGGATCAGCATGCCCCTGCAGGTTTGCTTACGCATTGTTGCTTATGCATTCTGGATCAGTTGGCCTGAGCCCAGGTGGAAGAATAGATTCAAGGTCTACGGTTGAGGTCTCACGCTCTCTCTCTCTCTCTCTCTCCGTCTCTCTCTCTCTCTCGCCATCTCCCGCTCCCCGCAAGCTGCAAAGCCTACCCCAGGTTCGCGAACCCTTACATGTTGATCCCAGCAAGCCGCGGGTTGTTCCAGGACCTGCAATGAAGAGTCGGTCAACAGTCACAAAAGACTGTCATGCTTTGTTCCAGTTGGGGCCACGGACGCCGAGTTCATACTGGGTAGTTCTCTAGACCCTAGAACCATTTAGAGAACTACCCATATACTCACTGAGGAGCTACTCCGCCAACTTCGCCTACCGTAGCCAGCCGGCGCCTGTGGGCAGCGGCTATCACTGGACCCTGCAACTTGGGCAATGTTGGGGATTCGTTCAGTTTGTCTGGTTAGGGTTTCGGAGTTATGGGTCAGGGCTTATGGATCCTCTTTCATTCGTGTTTTATGGGTTGAAAAGAGACCCCCTAAAAACTAGCTTTTTGTTAGATTTTCCTTCCTAGCTGGGACCACGCCCGACTGCGCCGGGGGGCTGGGCTTAGCCGCATCCTGTGCCGGGGCTTCTCACTCCTGGGTGGTTTTTTTGTCCACGTGCCTTTAGGGACACGGTTTTCCCACTCACTTCTCTTCTCATCTCTCAGGGCATGTTTTGCTACACATGTACAGGTGTCGCAAACCTGGACCGAGGCAAGAAGTGGAGCTGAGATTGGGCAAGAGCCAGCTTGTTGTTTAAGGGCCTTCTTGACACCCAGAGTTTCAGCTTGGATCTGGGAGCCCTAAACCCGACAGCCTTTGAAGGAAACTCGAAGCCACCCAAACCTTAAAGCCTTAAACCATGCAGCACTGTGTTGAGAAGGGTGTTGAAGCTCTTGACCCTGCTTTCCCATCGTAGAACTACCCTCGTCCGACAGCGCCGTCGGTCCGGGGGTTTCCTATCATGGCTGTGTGTTCAGAGAGCCCAATACCCCTTAATTAAGGAATAGAGCTTAAATCATAATACTAAGCCCCTAATGATTTAAGGGATTATAGGCGAGTCTAGAACGAGCTGATGGCGGTCGCCGGAGTTGGAAGAAAAGCTGATTTGCCTGCCAGTGCGTGCACACGTCCCCCGATGGGTGGTTGAGAGCATGAATGATAGCAGGCAGCTTGAACGGAAAGAGGGTTTTTTCTGTCTTGAGGTTTGGTTTGGGTATTAGGTTTCGGGTTAAGCGCAGGCAGTATACTTACGTAGTTGGCGGACTTGTTGCCTTCTTTCAGAAGCTCCGCTAAACATTCGAGATCCCAGCTGCTTGTCAGCTTGTCTTTGAAGATGAAATTGTATGAGTTTCGGCCAGGGTTCAGCACATGTCGAGGGAACATGTGGGATTCAAGCGTTTCGGCTTTAGCAAGTAGGGTTTGTTGGTAGGGCAGGGTTTGCATCAGGGAGTAATGAATCGGATTTTCATTTCGTAGCTGCATCCAACGAACTCCATGTTGCCGTTGTGACCGTAGCAGCACTAGTACCAGCAGCGGTAGTACGAACAGTGGAAGAGCCAGATCAATACACGAATGGATATCTTGATGGAAAGATGTGTAATTCACTCCGCTATCTGCTTTTTGACTGGAGCAGCACTTTTAGGGTTTGATCTGTACTATTCTCACGATGTAGGAGCAGACCAAAACGCACCTTCGCATCTGTTAAAGCTGCAGTCACCGAGCGAATCCAACTTCCTGCGACTCTGCTGTGCTGCAAAACCGCCACTGCTCAGCCATGCTTCGCGTTTTTGGCATTGCGGGTACAGAATTTGCCGCCCTGCCTATGAACGAGATGGCGACCCCCCATCCAGCGGACTGCGCCTTTTGCCCAGTCAAAAAAGTGATGTCCCATTTGCGCAAATGTCACGGCATTCCAATCTGCTTTCAGCGTCTGCTCCGTGAAGGCAGCAGCTTGACAGAGCGTGACAAGTTGTATTCACCTGCTGATCTGCAACTGGTGCTCCTTGAACCCACCAACGTTTCTGCATCTATTGTTGTGGAAGAGCTTGTAGAGTATGCTGCCATGCACGGTGACGTACGTGTTGCAACGGCCTTGCTGAAAGTCGGTGCTGCCTCAAATTCGCGGAGCAAGAGAGGAATGACGGCATTGATTCGTGCTACCTCTGAAAGCCATGTTGAGCTTGTGCGCTTGCTGCTGGAAGCTGGTGCCATCCCGAACTTGCAGGACAGCGGTGGCCTGCCGGCTCTTGCTCATGCAGCACGAACAGAGTGCTATGAGGCCGTGCAGCTGTTGCTGGAAGCTGGTGCAGACGTTGACTTGCAAGATCGCCACTACGGCATGTCACCATTGACCCATGCATCGAAGCTAGGCTTTGTCCACATCGCGCGCTTGCTCTTGGAATTTGTTGCAGACATTGAGCTGGCTTCTTTTGTGGGGCGTACAGCCCTTATGGGCGCGGTGTTGAACCGGCATCCTAGAGTCGTAGCCCTACTCTTGGAGGCTTGGGCAAACGTCAATCGGCAGGACCCGGAGGGAACGACAGCTCTGATAACCGCTGCTTCCCAGAACGATATTGAGGTTCTACAACTTCTACTCGAAGGTGGTGCCCTTGCAGACTTGCAGGAGGACAAGGGCGAGACGGCTCTTCATTCTGCTGCAGTGCGAGGGCATGTTGATGTTGCGAGGTTGCTGCTGGCGGCCGGTTGCGATCCGGACGTGCCCGACATAGATGGCATGACGCCTCTTATGATTGCATCCCAATCAGGCGCCGTTGAGTTGCTTGGACTGCTCTTGGAAGCCGGTGCTAGGGTGAATTATCAGGACAATTCAGGCACGACAGCGCTGATGTGGGCATCCTCCTGCGGTAACATTAAAGTGCTGTGCCTGCTGCTGGAAGCTGGGTGCAAGACGGAGCCGATCGACAGCCAATTCAAGACTGCCCTCCATATTGCATGCCACATAGGCCATGCTGATGTGGTAAACTTGCTGTTGGAAGCTGCCTCCAGCAAAGAAGTCAAAGATCGCTTGAAGGCTACGCCTCTTCATTACGCATGTGGTGGAGGCCATGTCAGCGTGGTGCAGTTGCTTCTGTCGGCCCGCGCTGACATGGAGGTGCAGGATCATGTCGGAATGACCGCTCTCATGCGATCATCTCGCGCAGGCCACTTGCAAGTTGTTCGTGCCTTGCTCGGAGCCGGTTGCGACAAGAATCTGTGCGACCATGGAGGGTTGACAGCCGTGCTGCATGCATGTCAGACAGGCCATGTTGAAGTAAAGAGTTTGCTGGTATGAGTTGTCATTGCATCTGACGAGGTTCTTCAAGTCAGCGGCATTTGCGAGAAAGAAGTTGCCATGCCTATCCATGCCTGGCACTTGCCCTTCAGCTAGGTCCCCCCAAACCCACACAACCTTAATCTGCCGAGAGCGCTGCTGACCATTTGCATGGGCGCTCGAGGCTCCGACCGAGAGCCCCGGCCGAGCGTCTCGTCAGAACGGTGAGGAAGGGTACTATAGGGGCCTAAATAAATACCTATACTATTATTGGGGGTTCCTTATTATAATTCTAGTATAATGGGCCCCAAAACCTTATTCCAATTTTTTAACGCCCCTATATGAAAGCCTTTCGGTAGACGAGGACTGTCGTGACGCCGCCCCGCTAATGACCTTTCTGCCGTGGCAGTAGAGATAGACAAAAAAGAACCAGGTGTTTTTCTGGGGGGTACCTCCAGGAGGGTCTGTCTGGGGCGCCAGACTTGCAGATTCCAGGGGCCCGTTGCTCTTGGCACGCCTTGTCTGTATGTAGGCTTTCAAACACCACTGCGTGTGTGTGTGCTTGCTCTAACCTCCATTTCCAAAACCTTTCAGGTAGATGTTTACACGTCGAGCGAGCCTCACAGGGTGCGAAGGGCGGGTTGTTAGTTGGAAACCCGCGCATCTCGTCGAGCGGCCGGCACCCACAACCGACACCAATCCATCTCAGCTGTGGCTTGCTGTGAAATGCGGTTTTTTATGTGTCGATCTACGAAGGGAAGCAGAGAGCAAGAAAGCCCCCATTGAGGGGGTTTGGGGGCGAACCCTAAACCCTATCTAGAAATACTTGGGGTGGTTGGGGAAGGGACTACATGCTGACGCAAGCGCACGATAAATGGGTGCGCCCCGATCAAAAGCTTCACACCCGAAATCCCCAGTCTTTAAGGCCTAAACCTGACAACCCCCATAGCCTAAAATCCCAAGGCTCCAAACTCCCAACCTCAAACCTGGAATCTGTAAACCTCCAGACCCTGAGCCGTTAGCTCCTCAACCCTACGTAAACCTTGAACATCAAGAGGCCCTAGAACCCCTAATTCTTAAAGCCCGAAGCTCTGAATTATGCACCAAGCCCCAAAAACTCAAACTTGTAAACCCTTATAATTAGCCGTGCTGCACCTTGGACTGCTTGATCCTTCGATCTCGCAGCTTTGATCCTCAGAGATGTGAACTTTGTGGCGTGGGCCGAGAGCCCAGAAAGTCATGCGGGCTCCATCCAATCCAAAGCCCTAAGTCAAAGAGGCTTGAACAATTAATTAGTGCTGGTATTCCGCAGAGGTCGATCGGATGTTTGCAGGATAGAAGCGCTTAAGCTTTAAGTCTAATTACTCAGGCCCTTCCAAACCGCTAACAAGACAACGAATGATTTAAGCCCTTGTACCATACAGACATATACAGACCCTAAGCCCTCTAAAAAACAGATCTAATGATTCCGGACCCGGTACCGTACTATAGGGGCCTTTACAGTTATTACCCCAAGCCCTAAACCCCCAAACCCCTAAACCCTAAACCCCTAAACCCTGAACCCCTAAACCCTAAAGTCTTCTATAGTACTCCTTCGACAAAGCCCTCGCCATGGGTCCCGAAATCGGCGCTGCAGAGCAGCTGACCGACGCGATCACATCCGTGTTGGCACAGATCCAGGCGACTATGGGGCCTTAATAGTTAGAATAGGGATTGGGGTATATTATACTATAGTTATGATAAGGAACCCCCGGCCCCAACACTATGGGGCCTTAATTAATAGTTGGAATAGGGGTTCCTTTAAGGGGTCTATAAGGGCTACTACAAGGGGCCTTTGTGAGTCTCATGGTGATTTGCTTCCAGAGGGGTTTGGTAGGGTTTTATAGGGGGTTGGCCGGGAATTTTGTGGGTGTTGGTATGGGCTGTATAAAGGGTTTTAACCAGGGTTATATACAAATGCTTGAAGACTTAGAACCGTCGTTCGCATCGCCGGCACCAGCAAGCGACTCCTAACCTAATAACCAAAATATTTCCCATAGAAACCGAGCCAAGAAATATAGATCAACAAAGTGCTTCCAATCTTCAGGCAAGGGTTTGTGGGCTAGGTTGTACCCGTTCTGAGTGTTCCAAAAAGATCTGACGTGGGTCTTGCAGGGGGGCTTCTGCGAGCGCCATGATTCTTTTGATGTTCGGGGCTACCGGGACTTCGGGTTCGGGCCCCTTGACATACATCTCAGTCCAGTAGTAACCTTGATCAAACAACTCTCAACAGCACCTCACTCGCTGTGACAAAATTGCAGAACTTGTGATTTGGGACTCAGCTTGAAGGCTTCACCAGAGAGTGCAGACACGCAACTGGGCCATGAATCGTTGTGGCTTGAGTGTTTAGGTTTAGATTGGCCAACTACGATTTCAGGTACCAGGTAACAGCTTGGTGGCTGAACGATCAAAATTCTTGACCTAACGCGCAGCTGCGGGCTCTAGATGTTCTTGAAGTCTGGTGACTTAGGGTTTTGAAGTTTCACCCGGGTATCTCCCTTTAGGTATGGCTGGACGTACCTCGGCTCTCAAAACAATTTGCAGCATGCTGAACCCTAAACCCTGAGCACTTGTCAAGACTCACCAGCACTCAATCCTGAAGCCCAGAGCTTTATCCAGACTCTCAATAGCGAGTCTCTAACTGCCAGACGCTTCTGTGTAACAAGAGCAATCATACGAGGAATCTATAACTAGTGATCGTCACTCTAGTTCCAGGAGGAACCGTAGAATTGAACAATGCTTCCAACCACCACAACAGAAGTAATTATCAAAGCAACTAGAGTAACTAGAGAATACACGAGAAAGTAGAGGAACATCAAAGCAGCCGTAAGCACATGTTTGAACAGCACCTTCATAGAACAGGTACATCTGTAGACGGAGAGCTACAATCACGGGATCAAGGAATACGATACAGCAGTGATCGAAAACAAGCAATGAAAGAAAAGCAAACACAACGCAACGAGGAGCATATCACATGCGATGAGATATATAACGTAACATAAGCAATTACACCGTTGCACCAAAAAGAGTCGCATCCTAAATCGGCTCGGCTTATAAACGTGTAGGCCAAAATGCTACTGTAAACTACCCTAAACCCAGATCCTGAATCCTGAACCCTGAACCACTAAACTCACTAAACCGTCCTAAACCCTAAACCCTGTAGTAGCCTTCTACATGTACAGTCGTTAGGGGAACCTTTGTACTAATCCTAGGGTAGCCTTGCCAAATAAACGCACTGCAAACTTGTAAACGGGGGTGTGATCCAGATTCCCTTTGAGACAGGAACCCCAAACCCCAATTTCTGAACCAACCTCTTAGCCCAAGGAAAGTCCCTAAACCTAAGATAAACTACACCCCATCTTTTTGTAAATCTTACACCCAAAGCCTTCACAGAAGCAAAGCCCTAAACCCGAAACCCTACCATTCTGGATCCCTTTCGACTCTAGAGCCTTTTAAGAAAGGAAAGTCCGCTACTTCGGCCGGCTTATTGAAGCTCAGCGCGCGGCGCTGGAAGCTCACGGCCTTCCCTCTTTCGCCGTCTTTGAGGAGCCCTATTTGAGAAATATTTGGGTTTAGGCTTGGTTCGGGTTTATGGCCAGGGTTGATTCTGAGTTTAGGGTCCAGGGTGTTTTTCTACGAAGGTTCTAAGAGGGTTTTGGGCCTTTGGGCTTGCATCCTGGCCCATCGCAGGGTCCTTATTGGGGAAACAAGCCCTGTCGGGTCAACAGCAGGTCCCATGAGGTGGCTAAGGCCTAGGGACCTTCGATCTTGCATCAGGAACTCTGCCGACAAGCTCCCGAGGAAGAGGCCGCGCGGCAAAAGCAGGGGGGTAAAATACAGGGGCCCCGAGCAATTTTTCACAGTATTCCGGAGAGCTAATGGAGATAATGATTTATGTCAAATCCCTGCTCTAATCATCAAGGCCCCTATATCAGCCTACATTGCAGTTGTTGCCCGGGAGTTAGAGGGTTGCTGCAATGCTTCTAATGCTGGCAAAGGATAGAATGACAGTGATAGCACGGGAGCTTCCGAAGATAGGGACTGCTGGATTTTAAGGTGATCTTCAACATGCGGGCATTACAGAAGCTTTCTACTACCAGCTTCAGAAATCTCGTGAAGTTCGAGTTCAAGAGAGACTGTAACCACCTTTCCCCTGCCGAAGCTCAGAAAGCCATTACATGTTGTGACTGAACGAGAACTGGACGAATCCTGGAGCCGAGAACTTCCGGAAACAAGGCACGCGAATCTAGATCTTATATAAAGCAGTAGGATCCTTATCATAAGGAGCCCCAAAAAGGGACCCCGAGTTTGAAGACAGCTCAGCATCTGGACGACCAAAATCCTAAGCTTCTGGACCCGACAGCCGCGACCTCGCCACACGCCTTCCACTACAGACTGCAACCTTGCAACCATGAGCCTAAAGCCTAAACCATATACCCCACATCCCATAATCTCAGACTCAACCCTAGACAGGAAGACCCCTTACCCCACAAGAGCCGTTCAACCAAAGATCTTCCCCCGAATATCCAAGCCCGAGCCCCAGATTCAGGTGTAGGGTTGAGAGAATCCTTAAAGCCGAATGTAGAGGTCTGGCATGTGACGTGTAGACTGGTGCTGCAAACTGCCCCAACCCCTGTTCTAATTCATGGCCATCAACGCCTTAAAAGCACCGTGTCTAACCGCCTCGCAAAATCGTTTGATCCCATTAAAGCGTTTTCAACCAAGCCCTTGTTCAAGACAAGCATCATAAAGCCCCATAGCAGCCCTCGCAGCCCTCTTCCGATGAAGCTACAGCCATTGCAAGGAACCGGTTCTCAGTCGCTTGGCCTTGGCGCAAGACGCCTGGCGCCGGACCTTGGAGACCTTGGAGACAGAGGCCAACCGAAAGGCGCACGGGAGGATCTGGGAGGATCGGGCGTCTGCGGCTTACAGGGCGTGTTAGAGCTTTGGGGGCAGGGGTTTCGGTAGGTTTCGGGCTTAGGGTTTAGGGTTTAGGCTTGTGGCCGATTCCGGGTGATAGAGGCTCCGAGCAATCAGCAGCCATCCTCAGGGCCTTAGGGTTCCATGCAATAGCAATCTCAAGGCTTCCACAGTATCCCAGAGGGTCCATTTTTGCTACCATTATGGAATTAGGTCTCAAAAGACCATCCCCATTATGGTTTTTGTGACCTAATTCCATAATAGTAGTGTATATAGCCCAATGATGACCCATCATATGGATACCTGGTACATACCCCTGAACTCCCTGAACCTGCAATGCACGTAGCGCCATCAAACCGACCCTTTGGGTATGGACCCTCTGTGTATGTAACAGAGTGCTGCCAGAACTCTTGTCTGATAGAGGGTGTTGGAACGTTGTGGGGTTTCATAATGGGTCTTACCCATAGGCCCCATAGTAGTTCCTTTTTGGGGGTTCATATTTAGAATTCTATAAGGTAATCCCACCGTTTAGGGTTTAGGGGGCATGAGGCGTTAACAGGGATTTGGTGGTGCAAGGTGTTGATCAAGAGTTCAGTTTGGATCGAGCATTGAGTTCGCAGGACGTTTAGATAAGGGTTTAGGGCTCAGGGCTTGCAAATAGGGTTTTCGCGAACTTCCGTAGATTTATAATGTTTTTTTAACTTTTTGTTGCTCGTTAGGCTGTTGCTAGGGTTTGCAAGGTCCCTCAGTCGCCGGAGCAGCTCATCCCTGCATCTGCCTTTGCTTGGCCACCTCGTGTGGGACACCCGCCGTGAGATCTAGCCATGCAAGTTTGCTGATTCGGAGGTGGATGTCATGCTTTTGCTGCAGTGCACTTGCGAAGCACGCCTCGTAGACGACTTCTCTGAATTCGTTTGCCTGGCAAACCATGCCAAAGAGAAAACGATCAAGCCGCAGTGCCGAAGGCAATGCTAGGGCAGCTCCTGCCTAAGCCTCTCAGGGTTTAGGGTTTAGGGTTTTTTAGGTTCAGAGGGGTAGGGTTGAAAGGCTTCTGGAGCTTCTCAGAAGCATCAACGCGATCAAGTCTTGAACAGGGAACATACACCCAAGGCCCAAAGCCCTGAACCTTTGTCAGACTGCGTGAAACAGAAACCCGGACCTGCAACTCCCGCAGCCTTCGATGTTTGATATCAAAGCAGAAAGCTAGCTGCTTCAAGTGCTCGAACTCGGACTCAGTTTAAGACGATGTAGAGTTTGGGGTTTGGGGTTTCTAGTTTAGGGTTTAGGAATGCCAGGATGTTGCAGCCAGGATTTGGTTTTTTTCTGTTCGAGGAGAGCGCCAGAAGTGTTCCGACTTCGGGTGCTGGTGGGTTCTTAGTATTTTGGAGTAGGAGACGACCAGGAGATAGAGGCAAAGCTGAAGACTGACCTGTGAACCTCTAGGCTTGTGTCCTGAGCAAGATGCATCCGAAGCCCTAGAAGCTTTCATCCTAAAACCGTACGCCCGTACCGGAAACCCCAAATCAACAAACTTAAACCAGACCGCGCATCGTAAACGCCACGCAGTAAAGTGGGCCAATAGCATATCCCTACACTCGGTACTTGCATGTTCTTATTGAGGGTACCGCGATAAGGACAGCTTGTCATCTGTTAGTTGCTCGTAAATTTATGACCAAATGCTAAGCCCTGAACTCTAAACCCACCTTACAAGAACCCAGCAAACCCAAAGCAGGCGCAAGTGCAGCTACGTTTCAATGACTCTCCAACGGAGTTCTCTTTGCCAAGTAGCCGAGGTGGCAAGGGCCAGGAAATTAATGTAGGGGGTTATGCTAGTGTCCCGTCATTTTTCGTGCCTCTAAAGTTATGCGTAATACAGCTAGGCACTAATCTAAACCCTAAGCCCTAATCTAGAGTACCAGAAACCTATTCTGAGTAAGAGCGCCGCTAGAATCGGCACCCTAGGCGGTCTAGGGTTTGTAGACCTGGCGTTCAGAGCTTCTGGCCGGGTTTTGGGGTGGCGGGTTTAGGATTTCGGGTTTGGGGTCGTTCAGGGTTCCCGGCTGAGGGAGTTGACTTTGTAGTTTAGGCTTTCCTTGTTGAGTCGTTCCGGCGTTTGCGAGGGTGTGGGAGCTACGGCCGCTTGTGTCCTGAAGCTTTCATTGACCGGCAGTCGGTACTAGCGATAGAAGGGCCTTAATTGGGAGTTTCCGAAAAATAGGGGACCCTGGTATAGTACCCTGAATAGTAAGATCCTTATTATAAGGACCCCAAAATAAGGTACCCCGAATTTTCGGAAACTCCCAATGGTGGAGGGGACATAGGAGTCTGTAGCAGGGGTCATGCGCTGGCACCGAGAAGTGTCATTCCGGAGCCATGCCGTTCCGAATCAAGTTGAGGGTTTAGGGTCTAGGGTTGTATCTTGAGGTCATACTGGTCTCATAGTGTCGAATACAGGGGTTTCAATAGTCGGACATAATTGTCCCTTGCGGTCCCTACAGAACTACGGTACACTGGACTCCAAGCCCCATTTCCAGTTATCGAGCCCCCCATAGTATACAAAAGTGGTGTGCTATAAATCACAGCATGTACACTGTACTGTAGGATTCGCTATTGTCTTGAGACTCCCCAGCGTTTGTATGTGGAAGGGGACCGCGTCTCCTTGCAAGACATCCTGGCCAAGAAGCCCAGGCGCTCCACTGTATTCAGGGTTTAGGGTGTAGGGGACGAGCGTACGGCGTTATGTTTCTGTTCGGAGGCTTCGGGCATAGAAGAAATGGCTACCCTCAATCCGCGAACTTAACCAAACTCCCTCAGCCCTCGAAGCACGATCCTAATGTAGGGGCTCCGAAAAATCGGCAATAGTATCCCAGAGGGTTGCCCTAACATAATTAACATAGTTGGAAACCCCAACAAAGAAGCAGACTGCTGTAACACCAAACATCCCCAGAATCCGATTCTGCTGTTTTAGGCCGCAACATCCGCAAACATCTACCAACAATAGCTTGAATTAAAATCCTTCAATCCTGCTGACTCTGAAACCCTGCCTTGGCACCTCTGGTGTACTGCAAAGGCTTCGAAATGCGTAGACCTGAAAACCCACAGCCCTAGACTCAATATGGGAGTTTCCGAAAATAGGGGACCCCTAATATAATATAGTACCCTAAATAGTAGGATCCTTATTATAAGGACCCCCAAGTAAGGTACCCCTTATTTTCGGAAACTCCCATATAGCAATATAGGATCTCAAGGATCAGGGCTTGGGGTGGCTTCCTAGATGCCATGGCCCATGCCTGCCCAAACCATGAGCCTGAGGACCAAAATCTGAGCTTTCAAGGGATTCCTTTTTCAGCGACTAAGCTAAAGGGCCCTGTCTATTTTCCTTCAACCAGCTCTAAACTGTTAGGAGTTCTTCCTAAATCCTGCTGTAAGCCATTAGGATTTCCCCCGAAATTTCCACAGGTGCGCTGAACCCTATGTTCTTAACCATAGGCTTACTCCAGACTGCTGCCAGGGGGGTTCTCCTCGTTTGGTTGCGCCACTTCGGCTGACTTCCCTGCCCGGGCCCTGATCGGATTTTGCTTTAACAGGGTTTGTTGAAGAACGATTATTGTACGGTTTATGAATCAAAGTTTTGGGGCTTAGGGTGTTTTGTTTGGACCAGGACTTCTTGGGCTGACTTAGGCCTTGTAAAGTTTGTGAAAGAAGGATTTAGGCTGCTTCAGAGTTCAAAACTAGTGTTTATCAGGGCTCATGGATCTACGGTTTCGGGATTAGTGCTAGGTTTGAGGGTCATGTTAGAGGGGCATGTATACACGGCTAGGTTGCTTTTAGCCTCTTTGTGCGCATACAACCCTACCAAAATTGATTGAGCCCACAGGCTAGATGTCTTGGCGAGTGAGTGTCGGAGAAGTCTTGTACTTGTTGCTTGAGTTCCACACCTAAACAAACTTCAACAGCCTCAAAGCATGAAGCCCAAAACCCACACCCAAATCTGGCTCCGCTCTTGGCATTTAAGGCTTAGGGTTTAGGGTTTAGGAGATTCTTGCCATTGCCCAGGACGTGACCATGTCGCCGCACTTGCGGCGCATGCTGAGGAGCTGAATACTCTTGGGGTGGCTGTGGTTGTGGAAGCTCGGTCGCAACGATTCTGGGTTCAGCGTTTCCGCAGCCATCCATTATGCTTCTAAGGCATGCTGATTCCGATATGTACATTCATTGAGGATTGCCAAGCTCCTTTTTGGATTCTGCGGATCTGTTCTATAATACGAGAGGTTTAGGAGCCGGGTAAAGATTTGCTTTTGTTTCAGAGGGTGGGAGCTGCATGCCATCGGGATTTGTGTTAAGGGGCAACACGGCTTGACATCTATGTAGGGCTTATGATCTAAAGGTTTGGGGTTTGCGGTTTAGGCTTGAGAATCAGGCCATCGGGGTTGGGAAGGAGAGAGGGCAGAAATTGTGCAGTTCGCGCTCTGGCTTCAATGCATGAGGCATGCACAAAGGCCACAAAGGCATGCAGAGCTTCTGGATTCAGGTTTTCAACCCACTAACAATCCATTCTCTTGAGGGTAATTTTGGGCTTCGGGCACTTCAGATTTGGACTAAGACTAGAACATGGATGCTCGAATGTTGTTCTTGAGGTATCCTTCTAAGTTAGTTCTAAGCCTCAAACTGAAAACTCTAAACCCTCAAGCCCAAAACAGCACATCCTACAAGCCCTATTGCCTTGGCATGAAGGTTAGCTTCTGCCCAGATACCCGCACGGCACAGCAGTGGGACGAGGAGCGGTCGGAAGAAGAGGAATTCAAGCCTTGACCTTTGACTGTAGGGACTGTAGGGCTTCGGGTTTAGGAGTTGGGTGGGATTTGGGTTTAGGCTGGGGTCTAGGGTTAGGGGTTTTGGGGGGTTGGATGGATGACGGGATATTGGTCGCACGGAGTAGGGCTGGGGGTTACGAGGGTTTTGGGTGTTGGGTTAGGGCTTACGGCCGTTGGGGTGTTGGGTGTTTGGATTGGACGTTTAGGGTGTAGAGTGGTCGGCTGTAAGTTGTTGGAGGTTTGGAGTTTCGGGTTTAAGTTGTTCGTTGGTCTAGGGTTCAGCATTGGAGAAGCTTAGATATGTTCAGTTGGCCGTTGTCTGATGCAGCCGTAGACATTATGCTTATGACCCATTCAGCTGTCCTGGTCGTGCTTCTTTTGCTAAACTAAAGGCTCTGTTTTTTAGCCTTTGGGCTTTAGGATGCAAGGTTTAAATTTAGGGCTTGCTGGTTTCACGGTGTGGGGCGTTCGGGTTTTGGGGTTTACGTAGTATGACTCAGGGGTTAGGTTAGGACGTCAGGTTTAGGGTCCTGGCGTTTTTAAGGCCTGGGGCCTCCAGTATCGTGTTGCTTCTGAGGTTTAGTGATTTGGGGTTATCTGAACCTCAAAGAGCTCAACTGTAGCCCATATAAAGATGGCACCGTTCACACGATGAAGCAAAGGAAGTTGGATTCACCTGTCGCGTCTTTGCCGGATTCGGTCAAAACGGGATCCGTCATGAAGCAAAAAAGTGCCCCAATCCTAAGCCGAAAAGCCTGAACTGCAGATCCTGAACCCTACCCCAAATCCCCCAAGCCATAAAGCCTGAAGATTGCGTCCTGAACTTCCTAAACCCATAAAATAAAGCACTCAAATGCCCGCAAAAAAATCCCAAAGAGCAGGAAGTGGGATCGCCTTTTCTGCACCTCTTGGATCCCGAGACGCGGGGAGTTCCAGGGGATGCTGGCGAGTCCTACTTGCCCGGGGCTCGGACGGATCAGTGTGTGACCTTGAAGGGTTTAGGGTTTAAGTTTAGTGAACCCTACAGTATGAAAGTGGATGAAAAGTTAAAGCCCCAGAAAGCACTACCCTAAACCCCATAACCCTTCACAACCCCTACCCTATTGACTCCCAGGAAGCCCCCATGAAGCTTTATGCGTCCACCCGGAAGCCCTGATCCCGGTCATTGCAAGCCGTGGTAGATATGTAGAGCCTGGCAGGGCCAACAATCTGGAAGCCTAGCTGATGACCAATATTGTGCCTTGGGGTTCCTCAATATTATGATTACTATAGGGGCCTTAATAATTACCTATACCAGTTTGGGGTTCCTTATTTTAAAGATAGTTTCATGGGCCCCAAAACCCTATTCTAATTATTAAGGCCCCGATCTTAGGGCTTCTTATGTAAGCCCCATACAAGTAGCACACTGCACAGTGAGAAGGTCATCATTGTGGCGATAATCGGCAAAGAATCGAAGCAAGGTCCATATCGAAGGAGTATGCCCTAAATAATAAATAGGACTCCTTAATAGGACCCCCCTAATATCATGTAATTAAGGCTTAATAGGACCCTTAATATCATGTAATTAAGGCATAATAGGACCCTTAATATCATGTAATTAAGGTATTTTCCTGAACTCAGGTCCTGGGGCTTTCGAAAGTCCTTCGCGGGCGTCTGGTCGCCGGAATCTTTGCAGTTCTACAGTGACCAGAAGCTGCAAGGGCGGGAGCTGCTCCTTGTTCCAACTTACAGTATAAGCCCATAACTAGGTAGGCCTTTGGGATATTTTATATTTTCCCTTATTGGGCTTAATAGGACCCTATTGACGAATATTTGTCAGAGGCTTCAAAGGGCCAACGTAGATAAAGTTGGAAACCGGATTAAGGCCAAATACCGCTGGAATTCCCTATACATTACTCTTAAGGATTGAGGCTATTGGGTTTCCAACTTTTGGGCTTTTGCTGTAGTCAGTTTGCTGGGTCTGGTACTTCGGGTTCAGGCTTATGGGGCTTTAGGGTTTTGGGGTGATGGGGTTTGGGTCAAGGTTCAGGGTTAGAAAAAGCCCGGAGGTCGTATTGCGGTCGATCAAAGGACTCCGAAATGCTACAGTTGTCGGAGTTCCCAATTCGGAAGATATTATGGTATCGGTACTGCTTTGCAGATTTGGAGTCAAGGATGCAGTAACCTTGGCCTACCCAAACCCGCCAATCCCCGAAGTAGCTTTCAACACCTGGACGCAGTCGAGCCGAGGCACCCGTCCAATGGGCAGGATCCGCACCGCATGGGTGGCGACATTCTCCTCGATGGACGGGGCCAGGCAGGCTTCGGGGCACCCTCTAAGCCTTTCGAGGATCTGGGTGTCCTTCATTCAAGATGGAAGTCGCAAGTAGTCAACTAAACCCTGAACCCCAAGAGAAAGTGGAGGTGGTGATGGCCCACTACTCCAAGTCGACACGAGATCGGCCAAGCGTGAAGGAGCGCTGAAGATTCTCGTACCAAACACTCCACCCTGCTTTGTTTCTGAAATTTTGCGTGCGCGAGCCTCTAGTTGTCGCAAGCTGAAAGACCCTCAAGATCGAAAAGTTAGACCCCGTCGAAAGGGCATCCTATGAACAGATGTTCGGGTTTAGGGAGGACGCACGTCCAAGATTCGACGTTTCAGATTCTGTAACGATCTAGGGTTAAACTCCAAACTTCAAACCACAAACCCTAAGCCCTAAACCCTAAATATTCAACCGCAAATCCTAACCGTGGGATCTGGGAACAGGAGACTTTGCTTCCTTTGCTGCGCAGCCTCCCGGCGCCCTCTTCGCGGTCCGGAAGCTTCTGGACGCTGGACGACAGTTCCAAGAATGAAGTTGTACAGGACCCACCTAATATGGGAGTTTCCTGCCTTTTTGGGGGTCCTTATAAGAAGGATCCTACTGTTTAGGGTACTATATTAGGGTCCCCTATTTTCGGAACTCCCATTTGGGTGTCTGGGTTGTTGCTGCAAGCCTCAGCCCTTGACTTGCCAAAAACATCCTTGATCACATCGAAGCTTAGAAGTTGCCCTTCCGTTGAAAACCTGAAGCTAGTTTTGTCAACCTCCACCGTTAAAACTAGGTGACCTTAAATGTAAGATCTCATATTCAGGAAGACATATCCAAGCATATTATGTACACATCCCTTTGTTGGTATCGTGTGTTGCTCATTCCCTGAGACGGGCCCAACCCACGCATTCTTAGGATGCTGGCTGCCTTGGTGATAGCCTTGCTTCGCATCCTCTTGCAGGCAGCGATTCGTGGTCGCTAGGGCGCACGATACTGGGTTTACGGTCCTACGGTTTAGGGTTTCAGGAATAGGGTCTCAATTAGGGTTTAGGGACTTAGGGACATACAGAGTTAGGGCTGTAGGGTTTACAGGGTTTAGGGGTACAAGTGAAGCACGAAGATCATGTATCGAAGTTTGATGATTGGCTTGACATTTATAGAAGTCGTACTGCTGTCAAGAGCTTCACTGGTCACCTCTCCCCGTAGTCCGCCTTGCTGCGAAGGTGNGTCGTACTGCTGTCAAGAGCTTCACTGGTCACCTCTCCCCGTAGTCCGCCTTGCTGCGAAGGTGTTCGACGACGGCAGGCATCTGGTCCGAGAAAAGGCCCTCGTCTGTGCCGAGGTGCGCCGTTCAGCATGTTCTGTTAGCCTAGTGTCTCAAATTGGTAGCGGAGCCTGTGTGCTCCTGTAGGACCTTAGTTGAGCCATGTCGACCAGCACTGTTGGTGCACCTCCGAGTTTTGAGAATGTGAGTGCAGAAGCTGCTGCGGCCGGTGCGGCGGCTCCTGACCCCTCAGAAGTACCTCCTACGCCTACCTTTGGTGCTGGAGGAGAGTCTCAGGCAAGTGAGCACGGATCGGTTCCTGGACCACACGCAGGGACAGACGACCGTCGAGTCAATGATGATGAGCACAGTGCTGAACGTGATCAGCAATGTGGTGCGGGCAGGCCCACTCGACTTACCGAGTGGACGGGGGAGAGCAGTGCTGCTGCCATGGGGCTTGATGGCGGCGGGCACTGGCAACGCGCGACCACGGACGGCGATCACAGGAGTTGGAGCGCTACTACGGCACCCTCAACAACGGGTCGTGCCAGGGACCCATGGGCAGACAACGACCCGTGGCAAGCCGACTTCCGTGACGGCGGTGGAGCAGGAGAGCAGTGGCACTACTGGGGCGACGATCGTGACCAAGGCAACGCAGGACATCCTCGATTACACGGCCCAGGAGGGTGTCGCGGCGATCCCTGGGCAGATGGCCGAGATAGCCGAGGGAGACACAACGATCAACCGAGGATGGGCCAATGACTGGCGAAGTGGTTGGCAGGATCAGTGCCAAACCTACTGACAGGATGACTGGCATGATGGATGGCAAGGTGATCCTGGTGGAAGACGCGGAGCTTGGGAGGAAGTTCGAGGACATGATTTTGGGTCTATGCGTTCCTGGGATACTGGTTCTGGCGTGTCGTGGCAGGGATGGCAGAGTCAAGACGATCGTGGTCACGACACTGGCCGCACGAACCGCGGCCCCGGGAGACCCTCCGAGAAGCTGATAACACCCACATTCTCTGCCGAGGACACCGAGGACCTGGGAAGTTCAGCCAGATCATATCTTCGACAGGTCTCAGCTTGGCGTCAGATGACTCTTTTGCCCCCAAGTCAGCAAGCCTTGGTTCTTTATCAGGGGCTTTCTGGAAAGGCTTGGATTGCTGCCGAGGAGCTGTCTGTATCCAGGCTTGGAGGTGAAGGCGGCATCGACTACTTCATCGCCTGGATCACGGCGAGGTTCCTGGACCTGGAGGTGGCGCGCATAGGGAAGGCTTTCTCTGACTTCTTCAGGCGCATGCGCAGAAGGCCGGGGCAGACTATCAGGGAGTACAACTCCGAGTACGACAGGCTTTTCGGGAGGCTTCGCGAGGTCGGCTGCAATCTTCCTCAGGAGGCGGCTGCATGGATGTACCTGGACAGGTTGCAGCTTGAAGAACCGCAAGAACTCAATCTACTGGCCTCTGTAGGCAACCGCTACGACTTACTTCGTCTACAGCAAGCAGCCATCCTACATGACCGTGGCCAACGTAAACCCTGGGAGCATGCCGGAAACCGCAACAAGAAACCCAACCTTGCACACATGACATGTCACGACGAGGACTCGGACGACTTCGAGCACAACCAAGACGAGGAAGGGATTCCCGAGGAGATCGCCGAGGCCTGGGTGACCTACCAGAGTGCAAAGGAAAAGTATAGGACCCAGCAGCGCGCTAGAGGTTACGGAGGAGAGAGCGGCCATGACAAAGGCGCCAGCGGTGGAGGACAGGATGGAGATGCCAAAGGAGAAGTCCGCGATGGGGGCCGCGAGGCCAAACTGCGGATGATGAAAGCCAAGAGCTTCTGCAGTGGATGTGGAAGGCGGGGCCACTGGCATCGGGACGACAGCTGCCCCTTGCACCAGGCCGGGGTAGCGACTACGAAGGGAGATGGCCAGGCTCGCAACGTGGCGATGACCACGGTACTTCCTCCGCGTTGGTCGGAGTGGCAGATACGGCCTGCGCGCGCACAGTCGCAGGCACACAATGGCTGCAAGCCTACACGGACAAGTTGATGGAGCAGGGACAACGGCCGGTCTTGCAGAAAGAGTGCGAAGCCTACCGGTTCGGCGCGGGCAAGATCCACTACTCCTCGTTCTACGTGGTGATTTGCTTTGAGTTCGGGAACTGCCGGGTTCAGGTACGCTCTTCGATCATCACCGGGGACATACCGCTACTTCTTTCACGAACTGTCCTGGGCAAGCTTGGCATGGTGTTTGATGTCGGGAGCGGCACAGCTGACTTCAACAAGCTCGGGCTTCATGGTTTCCAGATGCTGTGTACATCGTCCGGTCACCCTGCGATTCCAATCGTACCGGCAAAGACCGATAGTGCAGCACCTCTGCTAGAGGCCGAGGACCTTCGACTGCAGCCCCGGGAGCAATACACGAGTGTTTGCGCTGTAGCCTGCAGAACCCCTACAGTACCCCAACTTACTGGCGTTTACCATGAGAAGAAGCTTGATCCGAGTGTGAAGGATATGCTCAGTCAGGACCGTTTGCAGCGTGATATGTTCATGACATGGTGGGGGCAAACTTCGTATGACAGGGACTTTTGGATAGAGACACCAGCAACCTGGGTGAGGGTTCACGTCGTACCAAGGCGGGCAATGTTCAACCCTTCAACATGGCGTACGAGTTCTACAATCCTCAAAGACATGCTCCTTGCTACCCTTGGTTACACGCGCACTACCGAAAGCATATCCTGTTGTTCTGGGAAGTGGCTAGAAACTACTGTAGATCTTTGGGAACATGAGAGAGGTGCTGATCAGAGCTTTCCGCTGCTTTGGGTTGGGAGAACAGTGTTGCACAAAGTGCGGCCCCTCGAATCCCACACTCCTAGCGCTGATCTCGGTGATGGATGCCTGGGCGCCGCCATGCGAGGAGAAGAAGAAGACGATCAGCAGCATGACGAAGCCGGAGCTCCTCCAAGAAGCGATGAGGTTGGGAATGACGGTGCATCCTTCCTGGACGGTGATCGAGTTGAAGGCGGTGATCCGAGAGCACCTGGAGCGGATCGACAAGAACGACGTGGGCAAGCAGATGAAGAAGATCAACTCACTCACCCACGCGGAGCTGAAGGAGAAGGCCGAGGAGCTGAACGTGCCGCTGCCAGACCGGGCGAGCAAGGGACTTATCCTCAAGCTCATTCGGGACTCCCCCAACACGCCGGACAACATTTTGATGACGATCGGTCGCTGGAGGGGGAGCGAGTATCGCGAAATTCCCCGGAACTACGCCGAGTGGGCAGTGACGGAGACCTCGAGGTCGGACAACAGCCACCCGGACCTCATCCGCTTTGCCCGCTGGTACCAGCACAAGCAACGAGAGGAGGCCAGCACAACGACGCCACTGCGGACCAAGGGGTACACGGGAAAGGGGAACCTCAAGCCTACGCCCAAGAGGGACAGCAACGAGATCAAGGAGAAGGACGGCAGCATGGAGTCCCAGCCCAGCCCGGAGGTGTTGGCGGAGATCGAGGCGCTGGAGCTCAAGCTAGCCCTCCTCAAGGACAAGGCCCGCAGCAGCGGGCAGTGAGGTTCGCCCCGGCACACGAGGAGTCCATCCACAGGGAGAGCGTCAACGGGGTCAAATGTTGTGGATGGGTATGCGAAGGGGATGTGATTGAGGAGGAGGCTTTCGTTCATGGTCACTACAACCAGACCTTGAACTACGTCAGCGAGCACCACGAGCACTACGAGCACTACGACCACTCGCGTGGAGCACGACACCGAGCCGCGCCTAAGAACTACGAGCGGTACGGCGATGGCACTTTTGACTGGCAGGACTATTCTTTTGAGAACTGCCAAAGACTGCTTGAGGATGTGACTGAGAAGGACGGGAAGTACCGCTTCAGGGCAATTCATCTCGACGAGGAGGACACCAAGGACCAGGCCTACGTCACCTATGGCATGTTCACACATGGTGGGGTGCACGGTGTGACTCGGGCTTCGAAGGAGCAGGCAGCGGTCACCCGCTACCTGAACTACTTTGGACGTGTCCACCTCGGCAACAGCGCCACCTGGACTTCGGTTTCGGTTACAAGTGACGTCGGTACTGAGGTGCACCGTGACGGCAACAACCTCAAGGAGACTCGAAACTACTCATGTACATTCGGGCAAACCGAAGGCGGGCAGTTGTGGCTCGAAGACACCAACGTCGACGAGAGCCAGGCCAACGGGGGCCAGCTAATCTGGAAGAAGGACAGAACCGGAGCTTGGGTGCCAGGACGGACGCACGACACCTACCACAAGTTCGTTGAGTTCGACCCCTTCCACCGTCATTGCTCGCTTCCCTGGACCGGAAGGAGATGGTGCGTCACCTTCCATACAGTCCGGGGTGCTATCCAGGTCGGCCCCGAGATCAAGAAGTTCCTGCGGAACAGTGGTTTCCCGTTACCGTCGGCGCACTCCAGATCAACAAAGTCCAGTGGAGAGCGGAAGCAACCCACCAAAACAGCGCGGAACGGCATCTTCAACAACGCCGGCAAGATCAGTGTACTCATGACTACTTTGATGACGGCTGCCATGTCATGGGTGGGCGAGTGCACGGGGCCTACGGTTGAGTGGGACCCCATTGTGATGATGGAGATCGGCGGGTACGAGGGCACGATTGAAGCTACTGAGCTTGGGAAGGCGGTTATTGAACCACTTTCGTGGAGCGACTACCTCAATCCCGACACCCAGGAGAATGCCCACTACTTCGTGACCGCGGCCAGCCCGAAGGAGCTCCGGATTCACCTGGAGAAGATGCCGGAAAGGGTTGTTGAGAAAGTTTGTGGTTTAATTGAGGGGCAGATCAATGGGGGCGAGGAGGTGGTGCTTCGAGGCGGCGACCCCAAACCCTACACGATCCGTTTCGCCGATTACTTGCAGTATGAGTCCTTGGAGGAGGACGATGCCACGGTGGTGTTTGGCGAAGTCAAGAGCGGAGCCACACCGCTCAAAGGGGGTGAGCGGCCCTTTCAGGTCTGCGCCGTACAAGCTGAGGTTGAGCCCGAGGCCAAGCCGGTCAAGTATGATGGCAGCGGGATCACCTTTGAGAGCGGAGTCCAGCCCATTGTGCAGTCCTCACTTCGTCGTCTACACCAGAACCTCGGGCACCCGAGGTCAGAAGACCTATGCCGACACCTCAGGCTGGCCGGCTGTGAACCTCATATCATCAAGGCAGCAAAGGGGTTGAAGTGTGCTACATGCAATGCTACCAAGAGCGCCCAGATCTCTCCACCCAGCACTCTCCCGCGTCTGCTCGACTTTAACTCTTGTGTTGGCATCGATATCATGTACGTCCACGATGCCAACGATTGCCGCACGCATTCCTTACCATGGTGGACTGGGCTACGACCTACCAAGTTGTAGCCAAGCTTGAAAGAGAGACCGGACCAGACGTGGAGCGGGCCTTCAACGACAACTGGATTTCAGCATTCGGCCCACCCGGCACGGTCTCCATCGACCTCGACGGGAAGGTGCAGGCTGGAGTCGCGAGGCTATGTGACTGGCATTCCATCAAGACCAAGGACGTGGCGGCACAAGCCAAGTGGCAGGGAGGAGTTACGGAGAGACAGATCGGGTGGTTCAAAGGGATATGGGAGCGGGTCGTCTATGAGACCGGTGTCGACGCTGATGAGGTCGCTGTTGCAGGGACATTCGTTTGCGCTGCAAAGAACGAACTAAGGAGACGATGCGGACACTCTCCTGTGCAGTGGGTCTTCGGAAGGAGTCCCAGAATTCCCGAGGACCTCCGGGACCCGGACTCTGGAGAGCCAGTGACCTGGGACCTCACCCAAGACTCCAAGTACCAGAGGCTGGCAGCTATCAGGGCGAGCGCGCGGATCGCCTTCCACAAAGCACAAGGTGACGATCGTCTTCGCCGCGGACTCATGCAGAGGGCGAGAGCCGGAAAGCAAGACTTCGACATTGGGGACCCGGTCCACTACTGGAATCAACCAAAAGATCGCCGAAGACCTCATTGGGCGGGACCAGCAGTCGTTGTCGGACGACAAGGAAACAATTACTGGGTGTCACGCAACGGTCGGTGCAGATTGACGGCACCGGAGCATCTCCGGGCCTCAGGGCCGGAGGAACTTGGAGAGTACCTCACCATGAAAGGGGTGCGGGAGGAGGTTGAGAAACTTCTCGAGGCGGACCCCGACGACCCCGAGGTCTTCAACGACGAGGAGGAGATGGCCGACGACCACTTAAGTGACTACGAGCCCAGTCTTCCCGGAGAGCCTATGGAGCTGGAGGGGGACGACGACGCAGTCATGGCCTATCCGGGGTCGCCACCACTTGGACCCCCACCTCTACGCCGTCTCAAGCGCAAGACTCGCCCCGCCAACGAAGGCACTGGAGACGACGAGGACATGAAGGCCAAGGAGGTCTTGATGCTGAAGAAAGCCCTCACGGTCCGAGGGCAAGAGAAACGCCAAGAGAAGGAACTTCGATGGGCCGAGATTCCGGGCCACGCCAGGGAGAACTTCAAGGCCGCGGAGAAAGTACAGTGGGAGGAACACCTGTCCTACGACGCTTTGGAACCTCTCAGCGTGGAGGAGTCAAGGGCCATCAAGAACAACGTGGACCCCTCCCGGATCCTGCCATGCAGATGGGCGTACCGGGACAAGAACTGGTCAGCCAGACGTGCATGGGAGAACGGAGGGCCAGACCGGGGAGAAGAACCAACCTGGAAGTGCAAGAGTCGTTTGGTTATCGGAGGACACCGAGACCCGGATCTGGGCGTGGAGAACTTGAGCACAGACGCCCCGACCCTTTCACGACCCGGGTTCATGTGCTTGATGCAACGACTTGCAGATGGACTGCTGTGTCAGGACAAGTGGAAAGCATCGGCCGGCGACATTCAATGTGCCTTCCTCACCGGCGGCTACTTGAGCAGGGAAGAGGCACTGTTCCTTCACCAGCCCACCACCGGCTTCCTGGGACTTCTACCGGAGCAACTTGTGCGCATCAAGAAGAATATCTTCGGCCTGGCAACTTCCCCGCGGGAATGGTGGGGAGACCTTCAAGCTGGACTTTTCAAGGTCCAGATCAACTACGATGGCGGGGACTATGGACTGGAGCAGTGTCCACTTGACCCCTGTATCTTCATGGTCAGGCGCATGGGAGAAAAGGGTTTTGAAGGGCGGCCGATTGGCTACATCGGCACCCACGTGGACGACATCCTCATCATTGCCGGGAACATCGTCACTGACCTCTTGCAGAAAAGTTTGTCAGGGCTGTTTCCCATTGACAAGTGGGAAGAGGGCGTGCTAGACTACGTCGGGTCCGAAATCTACATCGAGGAGAACAATGTGGTGGTGACACAACACAAGTATGCGGAGAATCGGCTGTTCATGTTGGACATCCCGAAGGGCTGCCCGGACGAGGACTACGTCAACGCTGAGCTGAAGGCCGACAACCAGAGCTTAGTCGGGGCACTGAGCTGGCTTTCGGCCCAGACCCGTCCCGACCTGACGTGCAGCGTGAGCTTGGCACAGCAGCTCCAGAAGCAACCCACCTACGCCGATGTGAGGTTCACCAATCAGGTGTCACAAAGGGCCAAAGCCTACAAAGGGGAGGGACTCCGTTTCAGACCGATCGACGAGCAGCACTTCGGCATCATCGTTTACCACGACGCCGCTTGGGCTAACGCGCTGGAGGACGGCTATGACGAGGATGGCTTCGAACTGACGGCCGAGGATCGAGAGGCTGCCCTCCAGAGGGAGGGGCCTTTCGCTGAGAAGGCCCGGAAGGCCAAGCGAGCGAACTCCAAAGTGGCATCTCAGATTGGTTCTCTCACGCTCTTCGTCGACATGCGATGCGTTCAAGGGCACCCGAGTAGCTATTCGATTGCCGACTGGCGGTCAAGGGCTGGACAGAGGGTGTGCCGAAGCACGTTTGGGGCCGAGACTCAGGCGTGCGTGGAAGGCTTAGAGGGTGGCCAGTATATGAAGTCTTTCTACGAGACCGTTCTCAACGGGGAGTTGATTACTGTCAACAAGGCCCGGACCCCACTGCTGTGCCTCAGCGACTGCCGCTCCTTGTACGACCACGTCCATAAAGAAGGAGTACCACGAGTTCCGACGGACCGCCGGCTTGCCATAGATTTGGCAGCACTTCGCCAGAGTTTGAAGAGTGAAAAGTGGAGTAGTAAGCTCCCGCTCGGCTGGGTCCCAAGTGGACTTCAGCTGGGCGACATTTTGACGAAGCCCACAGACCCTGGAGACTGGTGGGAAATGATAGGAGCGAAATTAGTCGTTCCGATTGATGTTGGCAAGACCAACAAAACTTTTGGAGAGAAGAGAACCAGTGTGAAGCACGAAGATCATGTATCGAAGTTTGATGATTGGCTTGACATTTATAGAAGTCGTACTGCTGTCAAGAGCTTCACTGGTCACCTCTCCCCGTAGTCCGCCTTGCTGCGAAGGTGNGTCGTACTGCTGTCAAGAGCTTCACTGGTCACCTCTCCCCGTAGTCCGCCTTGCTGCGAAGGTGTTCGACGACGGCAGGCATCTGGTCCGAGAAAAGGCCCTCGTCTGTGCCGAGGTGCACCGTTCAGCATGTTCTGTTAGCCTAGTGTCTCAAAGTACCCCCTAAGCCCTTGCGGAACTCAGTTTAAGATGCGGCAAGCAGGAAATCACTGGCAGCCCAGAAAAGCACAAAAACATACAGATCCTCCCTGTGAAGGCACAAACGCTCTGATTCCTTGACACGACCATCATTTGGAAACGTTGTCGGTCCCTAAACCTTGAACCCTAAACCCTGTGGCTGTTGGTCGAGGTTTCAACCGTCGTTCAAGAGATCCATTATTCCCATAGTTTAGGGTCCTTCAGGTGGGTGGTTGTCAAAATTATTGTCCCTTTTTGGGTCCTTATTATAATACGGCACCTAATATTTAGGGTGCCCAAAAAGGGGCCATAATTTTGACAACTACCCAGGTATTGAAATTGCAGGGTTTGTATCATCAACCGTAGGGGGCCGTGGGGGATGGCCTCAGAGTACAGCCTGGGTCTGCCTCCATCTTCGCAAGAGGCCCTAAACCTTGGCGTTCTTCTGGTTGGCTCTTAGGATGTTAACTTTTTGGGTTGCTATATGAACTACAATAAGGAGGCTAAAAGTTTAACTTTTAGGAGGGGTTCAGAAGTCAGCCAAGAAACCCTGGCCCCAGATCCTAAACCTGAAACCCTAAACCTTAAACTCAGAACCTTAAACCTGAAACCCTAAAACCCTAAACCCGAAATCCTAAAACCCTAAAGCCCTAAAACCCTGAAACCCTAAACCCTTCAACCCTAAGAGGGCTTGGGGTACAGGGGTGTCAGGGTTTGGGGGTTGAGCCGTTGAGGGTACAAGAATAGAAGCGCTTGCCTTACGGAAGTCCCACCACGAAAACGCCAGCACACTTGTTTATTCTATTTTGTATTATTTTTGTATTGGGACTTTATATGATTTGACGTGTTTCTTACCTTCTTTCGTGCTCTCTTATAGTTGCAGCTCTACTGCCAAATTGGTGACATAAGGCGAAAGCCTCACGTGGAAGAACTACCGCATTATCAACAGCCCGACCCTCACCTATACCCAGTCCCATGAACCATGAACTGAAGCCATGAGGAAACCACAAGCCAGGGCTACCCCTCCGCGCTTTTCGCGGTGACGGTGATCTCGCTCTACCACTTCTGGAGCATCGGCAACTTTAGGGGTTTAAGGTTTAGGGTTTGGGGTTTAGGGCTTTAGAATCACGGGGTCCATATGTTATGGCACCTGTCCTGGCCCTTGATGTGGTTCTCGGGTTTAGGGTCTGGGGCAACCTACAGCTTCAACGATTGCTTGCTGCTGGAGATTTCGGATGTTTTCACGTGATAAGCCCAAAATCCCTCGTGGCATCCATACCCCTTCGATAGAGGGGTGGGGGGGGTTGTTGTTCTCCATTTTGGAGAACAACAACCC
>BGNK01001016.1:92293-171569 GCA_003297005.1 Symbiodinium sp. clade A Y106
CTACACACAGCTATCCTAAACCATTCATACCAATACCTATAGCTATTCATCTAGTGTTAGTAAGTCGTTTTGATATTGCATCTGACATTACATATAACAGTCCTAATAGAGTAGCATTGATTGTACTTAATGACACGACATAATGAAAGCATGCAACAATCACCAAATATAATACCAGTTGAACCACCTATTGTAAGCTAACTATATGAAAGATACAATATAACAGATAAGATAAGTTGTGAGATTAGTATCAGTAGACATGGATTGCTTGTCCAGATATGTAAAATATCAACTAGAAGATCTTAACTAACCAGTTGGTATTGATATAATCAGTGTATTAAGCTGCAAATTTAGCTCTTCTATCATTGTTGCATACTAATTGTAAACATATGATGTGCCCAAACTAATTTATCTAATAGACAAATACAACTCATAGCTAAGGTTATAGATAAGTTAAACAAAGACATTAGACATGTAATAAGCCAAATATTGTTACACTATTGAGTACCGAATGCTGGAAGGATTATTATATAGACTTCTGAATTCCTAAAGAGGACCAAATAATATTGTATTATAGCGCATATCTGCTAATAAAGTGCTTGAAATGGTAAAACAGCTGTTAGTAGTAGTAGAACTATATATAAGATAGATGATGCCGTCCTAATTGATCTAGTTATATGTTGACTATGTAGCTAAACACCAACCTGTGACAAGTAATGCAGAAATTATGTAGATGTTAATGTTGATGACAGAGCTGATATAGTTAAACTATAGAAAGTAAGATTGACACCGTAAGTTGCGAATGAGATTAATGAAACATTATAATGGTGGATATAGAGTCCAACCTGTACCATTACTATAATTCAGTATTCAATGTTAGAATTCATCTAGAGAGATGCTAATGGCAAAATTATAACAGATATATTGTTGATTCCAGGATCTGAAAAACTTCACGTGATCCTATTTATTTATTGGTAGTAGCCAGTAACCATAACAATCCAAACAACGTAGGCATAACGAAGAAGAATATCATTAATATTACAGGTACTGTTGTCGTTACATGGGTAGAAGTTATGTATTCACTATTTCTAGTACTGACCCGCGCGCACACTCACACACACACACACACACAAACACACACACACACAGACACACACACACACACCTCTTCCATCATATTCCTAAAATATGCAAAACGCAGGGGTCGACTTTGACCCCGTAACCGCACCACAATACCAAGAGCCGGTTCGGAACATGCGAGGTTTGTGGTGCTCACCTGGGTTCTGAGGGTCGGGATGCGGGATGTTTGTCGCTTGCAAGCTTCCGCTTACCACCAGAATTGAAGACCGCAATTGCCATTTCAGCCACCTTGGCCTCACGGCTAGAGCAGCGAAAAGCTGTATGACCCGAATAAGATTTCTGAGCCCTAGAGTTACATAACCTGAGGCCGGTGAAAGGGAGTTTCCTGCGGAAGGTAGTATTGAGACATGCTCACCTGCCCTCTGGGGCCATGGAATGTAGAATTCTGCCGACTAGAGCGCGTGCAGCCTGACGAATGACGTGGGCATAGCGGCTTCTGATCTAAGTTCGGATGTAGCCTTCGATCACCCTTCGATCGCCATCGAGCGTCAAGCACAATTCACAAACGCTCGAAACCCTCAACTGCAATGCCTAACGGGTTCAAGGTAAAACCCAAAAGCATTAAGAGACCTTAAGCAAGCGCGAAAAGCCACAACTTAAGACCCTAGAAGCCCTAAAGCACGAAAACACCCTCAACCCTGCGCCCGGAATCTTGCCTGGTGCAAAGCAGGGGCTTTTTCTCGAGGATGGGTTCCGGGCAATTATAATTAGACTTTATCAGGGTTTATGTAAGGTTTAGGAAATCGGCTTGTCCTACTATCAAAGGAATATCTTTTTTTTTAGAGTCCAAAGTTTGATTCATGGCTCATAGAGACCCTACAACAGTTGAGGTTGGGTTCAGACCTGTTCAGTATAGGTGTCGGAATATCTAATCTAGTCATCGTGTTCCCCCAGTCCCCACGAAATTCTTGATAGTTCCTCTATGTGGGGGTTGATCAAAATTATGGGCCCTTTTGGGGTCTGAATTATACCATATTCCTTATAGTCTAGGGGACCAAAAGGGGCCCAGAATTTTGATCAACCTCCATGTATACTAATGATACTGATACCCTTCTCTCTTTATTCAGGCCCCTGTGTCAGGTCTGCGCAGGGTTTCAGTTGGCTGGGTTCAACTCCACAGCCCAAAGAAGAAGCTAAAGCCCTAAATCCCAAACCCCTTAAAGCCCTTGTAAAAACCTGTTAGAAGCCTTGTATGTAGAGGACATTACATTGTAGGACCCAATAAACCTCTGCCAAACCCCTGGACAACCTTCTTAACTAGGACTGAGAACACTGTCGCTTGGAAGCTATGAAATGCTCGCAGATGAGGTGCAGGCTGTGCCACACCAGTCACTTGTTGTTTTCTCCTGGGAGCTGCGCAGGGTTTGGGATTAGGATTTGCGAATTGGAGGGTTTAGTGCTTTTCGGATTTCGGGTGTTTGGGTTCGAAAGTTTAAGGGTTTAGGGCTTGAGTGCCGAGATTCGAGGGTTCAGGGTGTAATTAGGGGTTTCAAGTGTAACACAAAGAGCCGCGACTCTCCCAGGACCAGGCTTAGATGGCGGGCCCAAGAAGTGCGTCGTCGTTTGAATGGCAACCTAAAGAAACTTGACCACCATTCTGAACGGTTTGAGGTTCAGGGCTTAGGGTCTCGGGAAGCCTTCTGCGACCAGTAACATGAGACCTATACCCGACTACTTACTTCCCAGGCCCCCCAAACTCCTGTGTACAGGAATTCACTGCTGTCTCCGGGCCGCGGCTTTCTAGCTGCTGACGAGAGGAAGGGGCTTCCTACGGCTTCCTTAACATGATTGCACAGCAATATACCCCAAAGCCCTAGTCTGGTTGCTAGTTGTTACGCCCCCCTGCAGTAGGGTGTGTTTGGCTGTGTTTTACTTGAGCAGACTGAACCGTAGTAGTACAAGGGGCCGTATTCAACATGGACAAGAGGAAGGTAGCAACGATCGAAGTCCTGGTCAACATAAGGACTCGAAGCTGGGTCGAACCTATACCTAAACCCTCAACCCCAATGCCAATACTTCAACCTCGAGCCAAAGAGGCGTAAGCCCCAAACCTGCACCCGAAGCCCGCAACCCGAGACCCTCGCCACTTAGACGCAAACTCCAACCCTGCCATCTTAGCCCTGAACAGAAGGCCAGTATGACCAGGGGCAGTCGGGGTGCTTCGCACTTTCGATCCTTTCGGGGGATTTTAAGGCTTGGGCTAGCCTCGAGATATCTTTCAAGTTTCAGGCAGGGGGTAGGATGGCTAGCCTACACTGTGGCCTCATGGAATCATTTTTTCTTCTGCAGGGTTGTTCTATTAAGGATCCCACTCCTTTGTGGTATAGTCTTACCGAGCAGCTTCGTCCTTCAAGTAGAAAGCCGGCATGGACAGGAGAACTTGCACCAGTGTTGAAATTGCCATCGGGCAGAGCGGTGTTGGCTGGAAGCGGACTTGCTGCCAGTATCTGCAACAAGTCGACCCAGAAATGGAACCGAGGAAGAGTTCTGTGGTCATTGCATACTCGTTTCGCAGGGGTCGAAGAAGTGCTTCGGCGGTCATGACATGATTTGACGGGTTGCACTCAGGTTTCCAGAAAGAGTGCCATAGAGCCCACTTACAAAGGCATTTTCTGAGGCCCTCTTCCGTCAAACTCTCGTTTGGACAGCTCAAACCGTATTTATGGTGCAGGGGTGGCTGGCAGACTAGAACCCACAACCCGAGTAGCACCTTGGGCATCTACACAATGGGTCGACTTCTGCTGTGAGCTTTCGTCCCACAGATGTCCAGCACACTCGTGGGGTCTGGCAAGAAACCGTCTACTGGCTTGATCCAGTTAGCCGGCAAAGCGGGAAAAGTGCAGCTGCTTGCGAAGTGCTTCTTGCCTGAATATGTACAGAACACCTTAGGAGCAGGCTCTGCCTGTTTCTATTGTGAAGGAGTAGCCTAGCGAAAGTGCTAGTTCTAATGTAGGGGCCTGAATAATTACCAAAAAGATTCGTTAGGGTTCCTGACTATCGTACTGTCATACTGGTACTATCATGTTATACCCCAAAGCGCTGTTCTAGTTACTCCAGCCCTCCAGCCAAAATCCGTAAGGCTGCGATGCAGTTTGGTCATCAGGCTGGGTCTCAGGGCTAGTTTACGGTTTAGGATGAGCTCTGCTGTATTAACTCCTGAATTTCTGAACAGAGTCAAAACTTAACTGTACGAATAGTAAGGCCCTGAACGAATGGGTATCTTAATGAGGGCTCTACATGGGAGTTTTCGAAAATTAGGGGTGCCTTATTTTGGGTTCCTTGCAATAAGGAGCCTACTATTGAGAATTTAGAGTACTATATTAGGATCCCCTATTTTCGGAAACTCCCACATGACTCACGTGAACCACATCCCTTGCCTAGACCGCCGATATCCCCCAATATCCAGCTCTTAGGTCTTCATCATAGGAGTTCTACAAGAATGGTGTTACAAGATTTTGGGATTTGGGTTTGGGTTCGGAGGTCAAATATGAATTCTGGTTTTCTCAAGATGTTTCTTAATGTTGGTCGGGCGCAAGACTTTGAGGCGTTTTAGAGAGAATGCAAAAGCTGCGCACCAAGTGGTCACAGCGGGGTTGCCATGCCTTGAGGACGCGTGTCCTGCATGGTTACATATGAGCTATGTCAAATTATATCATGTATGTCGTGCAGGTTGCCCGAAACTTTCTCCTGCAGTGTCATATTGCTCAGGCTAGGACGACTGAGTTTGCACGTCCGTGTGTCTCGAAGGGCAGATGAACCAGACGGCTTGTCATCCACGTAAGAGTTGTGAGCGTGGCCCAGTTTCATGTACAGGGTCTAGTCATGCTTTCGTCCCAAAAAGCTTAAACTCAAGTCTATATAGGTGCCTAAATAATTACCAATACTATTGTGCGGGTCCTTAATATTAGTACAGTATAATGAGCCCCAAAACCCTATTCTAAGTATTAAGGCCCCTATAGTACTGACCCTCAACCCCATACCGTGGGTTTCGGCTCCCACTTCCTTTGGTTATTGCTTGACACCGCGCCGGGCTCAAAAGGCTGCAGAACATGTGGGTTAAAGAGCATCTTGTGGTGGGGCCATGGGGTCTTCCTGAATACGGCTTTGTTGCCTTTGGGGCTATGGGTTTCAATCGGCTTGTCTTTGTTTCGACGCGTCCAGGGCCCTGAACCGCGAGTTCCGCGGTAAAACTTGCAGAGCATGCCCGCGCAGTTTTCAGAATCTTACGCCTTAAATTAAACCAGCAAAGCATACCGTGCTACCTCATCTCCTTACCACTCCAATGATTACTTTATTGCACCTAAGCCCTAGGGCCTTAGTTGCCGGATCTCCTAAAAGGAGGCTCCGCGGTTTTTGCCGCGCAAGGGACACGGCCTTGCCGAAGGATCCTTTCGGTGCTGCAGAGCCCTCAGAGTTTCACCGAGTTCTGTAGGGTTTGTAGGGTTCTGCAGGGTTTATAGGGTTCTGTAGGGTTTATAGTATTCTGTAGGGTTTATAGGGTTTATAGGGTTTAGGGTTTAGGGTTTAGGGTTGGGTCTAGGGCATTGGGTATTTGTAGGGTCTATTATTGGGTGTTGGGGTTTGGGGTGCTGAGTTCTGTAGGGGAGTACGGTTGAGGTCTCACGGCTTAGAGTTTAGGGTATTAGGGTTTAGGATTTGGGGTATTGGGGCTTAGGGTTCAGGGCATCAAAGAGGGTTTGGTGGGTACTACTAGGCTCTAACAGGGAGGATTCTGCGGGGTCGTGTAAGGGCCCTCAAAGGCTTCTGTAGGATTCTATGTGGTTCTAACCGGATTCTACAGCGTTCTGTAAGTATTCTCCAAGGGTTCCATCGGGATGATTCTGTAGAATTTGATGGTGCTTGAGGGCTTGGGGCTTTGAAGGCTTCAGGGTTTACGGTTTACTAGCGCTCATAGCTTTCCGTGTGTTGGGGAGGGCGGGGTAGGGTTGTGCAGTGATTTCTTCAGGATGTGGGGTTTACTGCTTGGGAGATTTTAGGTGGTGGTTTGCCTGGTGGCGCATAAAGTTTCACCTGTGAGGATGTAGGGTTGCGGTAAGCAGGTCTGATAGTTCAGGGCTTCATAGTCAATTTTGTTTGGGGCTCAAGGTATAGGATTCCGGGTATAGACCCCAAGCCCCAACCCACCAAGCTCCATCCATAAACAAACAATAGCTTCGGTCAGCCGTGGCGGCTTGCATCAGATAGACCCTAGCCCACATCTCTTCTCAACTTCTCTTCTCTCACCCTGAACCCCAAACCCCAAACCGTGAGCCCAGGAAATCTAGGCGAACTCGCCAATCTGGAGCCTCAGCAAAGGTGGGCAGCATGGAAGTCTTCTTGCTGTACCTCGGAGGGGCGCGGCCCGGGAAAGGGGGGCATGACATGGGGATAAGCCCCTAAACCCCAAACCCTAGTGGGGGAAAAGGCATCAAAATCCTAAACTGCTCCAACCCCTGAGGCGTCCAACCCTACACCCGAAACCCCTGAAGCTTCAAAGTCTGAGACAAGAAGCCTCAAGAGACAGAGCCTTAACACCTAAATCCCGAAGACCCTCAACCATAAACACCAGGCACCTTCAGACCCTAAACCATAAGGGAGTTTCCGAAAATTAGGGGTACCTTATCTTGGGATCCTTATGATAAGGGTTTAGGCTTTTTCATGCAACAGCGAACTTCGTAGGAAGCCCAGTATACAGCCACCATCAGCAAATCCTACCTTCGCCCGAAACCCAAACCTAAGACACGAAGCCTTACCGCCCCTAAAACAAAGTAACTAGTAACCCGAGCTTCAGACGCTCCCAAATCCTAAGCCCACCCTGACCCTCAAACCCCTAAACCATCGAAAACCCCCAAACCCCTACGCCTCAACGCCCTATGGCTAAAACCCCAATTCGAAGGACATCTTATACGCAGTTTACGGATGCCTAATGTTTTAGCACTCTCAAAGCCTAGAAGCCTTAACGACTCCTTCTTTGCCAGATCGCCCTCGGACTCTTGACCATCGAACTGCTGGGAACCTCCTGCACGGATCCCTGGGGCCTAGGGCGTTGGGTTCAGAGTAGACTTTGGGGGCTTCGGGATAAAGGGTTTTGAGGCTTGGGATTTGGCGGTTCAAATTGTAGGGTCAGGGTTCCGGGCTTTGGGCTTCGGGCTTGCTTGCTTCTCGTTCAGGGCTTTAGGGATTTGGGGGTTGGGGGTGTGCACCCGGGTCTGGCATGGCGCATGAGCCAGTGCAATCAGACACAGGCCCGCGAGAATGCCACCATTGGATGAACTTCTACTTTGAGCCTTCAGCGAGAGACATGCCTACATGATGGAACTCGCCAGTCTTTGATCTGCGTAATTAATTCGGAATGCCCAGTATCTGATCCTTGGCTTACTTGTGCTGTGGTCAGCGAGTTTAGAACCCGAGTCATAGGTTTAGGGTCTAGGGTATAGGCCTCCTGGGACCTCAGAGATATACCGAATCAACTAGTCACTTCGCCAGTAGTAACAGAACCTAAGGCTGCATCGAAGCGACTGCGGAGTCACACGTGCATGATGATCGAGCAGGAAAACTCGAACCCCGACTCTGGGCACCGCGATGCGACGGAGATGATCTCGGTATCGTCAAACCTCTTGTGACCTTCTCCAATCCGGCTCTGTGCAACCAGACCACAGCTGGTGAAGTTGTTACATTTGGGGTAGCGACATCGACCGGTGGGACGACGCGATCCCCGGCAAATCTGCAAGTGCCAAGATCAGGAGCTTGAGGATACCGAGTGCTTGGAGAAGCACTGTTGCTAGGAAACCTGGTTCACTTCAGCTCCTGAACCGTTCGACCCCTGAACCAAAAACCCTTTGCAAGAGAGCTCTATAAACAAAACCCTAAACCCTAAACCCTAAACCGGCCTCCATAGCTATAGAAGAGCCAAGTCACCAAGAGTTTCATGACACACCCATAGACAGATTCCTTTGAATTCCTTCGGCTTCCTCGAGTTTCGCGGTTTAACCTGCAATGAAACAAGGGCTTGCAAAAGGCAGGTTCACAGTTGCTTATCAAAAAGGCGTACTAACCACACACTACTCAAGATAAAATACAAGTACATAGTCGGCCGGCACATGTCATCCAGAACCTTCAACTAGGGAGGGTTTCAAGCTTCGCCTGGACCTTGGCTCCGAAATCCAGAGCCAGCTATGTGGCAAGTTCTAGAACTGCTTCAATAGCCTTCAAGATGATGGGTTGATGTGCGCTTCCATGTGGGGTTCTGAGTGAGTCAGGCTCGGCTTGCAAGCAGCTAATTTGCCACAAGTGGCAGATCAACCAGAATCCCTCGTCCGCTGCTGAGTCGAGGGTTTGAGGTTAATTACAGGTTTCGGGGTTCAGCGTTTCAGGGCTTAGGCTTTTCCCTAAACCCTGAACACAAGAGCAGCTTTTACCCTGGGGTCCAATCCCTGATCCGACGGCCTATGACGGCTTTAGGGTTTAGGGTTGTCCTATAATTTCCAAAGTTTGAGATTGTGGCTGCTTGGAGGTTCAGGGGTGGCTATAAGTAGGGTAACTGTACATGTAAACCATATTAGGGGACTTATAACCCCACTTATAACTACCCCTGAACCTCCAAGTACAAGAGGTTGCGTTAAGTCGTCCCGCCCTGTGTGAAGTCATCCCTTTTGCGCGTGGACATGGGGATAAGCATATCCTAGTCCTATGGAGTTAATGAGGCAAGGTTCGTAAGTAGTCATGAAGTTTTGGCTGGTGGTTGTGTTAGATGGATTTTAGCGCCTGTTCGTGATCTCGTCGCTAGGCTTCTCGTTGCGTGTAGATGGGGATTCAGATGTCTCACGTTCGAACTTCAAAGATTGGTGGACTAGACTGTCCGGAATNTTTAGCGCCTGTTCGTGATCTCGTCGCTAGGCTTCTCGTTGCGTGTAGATGGGGATTCAGATGTCTCACGTTCGAACTTCAAAGATTGGTGGACTAGACTGTCCGGAATGTATGTGTTTTGTAAACATCTTGGGGCGGCGTCTACTTGCGGAACGGACAAATCGCCTGCCAGTGCTATGTGCTTTGTACGAAGGGAGGGTTTAACTCGCATCGCGTTGCGGAAATACACATCTTTCGGCGTCCACCTTGCGGTTAAGCATTTCGGGGCCTGGCCTAGCATACATCCAAACATCAACCGTTTCAGCGTCACCNATCGCGTTGCGGAAATACACATCTTTCGGCGTCCACCTTGCGGTTAAGCATTTCGGGGCCTGGCCTAGCATACATCCAAACATCAACCGTTTCAGCGTCACCTTGCGGTTAAGCATTTCGGAGCCCGGCCTAGCATACATCCAAACATCAACCGTTTCAGCGTCACCTTGCGGTTAAGCATTTCGGAGCCCGGCCTAGCATACATCCAAACATCAACCGTTTCAGCGTCACCTTGCGGTTGAGCATTTCGGAGCCCGGCCTAGCATACATCCAAACATCAACCGTTTCAGGGGTTGTTGTGGAGCAGTCATAGCCTCGGAGATGAAAAGGGGAGTTTAGCTGGAGGGGTTCGGGAGTTGAGGCGTTAGATTTTGGAGTGTTGAAAATGTTGAAAACTCCGTGTCAGAGCTTGATAGTTTAGGGTTCCCAACTTAACTCAAGGTGCAATAATACTGTAAGCATACGTTTGGATACTTTGATTTCCTTGCTATGGCACGTGTTGAGGATTGGCGATTGGCGGGGTCATGCTGGCGGGCTACGGTTTGAGGCTTTTGGGGTTTTCGGGCAACACCTGCCTAGCGGCTGGATCACGCGAACTTACACGTGGTTTCAACTGGAGTGAGACCTAAACGAATGTGCTGCGTTGGTGAACACGTGCAGCGAACATCATAATGACTACCGGCTAAGGCTAGTTGAATACAATCTCCCGATGACTAGAAACCCGACATCTGTCACTGCTGCAATTCAGCCATGTGGTCACAAAGCCCGTCCTGCAAAAATACACTCTCTGTTGATGTTTTGCATCACATCCTAAAAGCCTACTCTCTGAGATACAATGAATTTCATAGTATAGTATAAGATCCCATTGTAACATACGACATAATACAATAGAGTAGAATACAGTACTCCCTCATCATAGGCCCACGCATGCTGGCTTGGTGCGCAACAGACAACTTTCTACAGCCCTACAGAACCCTTATAAACCCTATACAACCCCGTAGTCATGATACAATTCGCATTGAAACCTGCAATCGTTGTCGAAGCCCCTACAGAACCTTCATAAACCCTATACCACCCCAGAGTCATGATACAATTCGTAGTGAAACCTGGAATCGTTCTCGAACATTGTGGAACCCTCACCATGGAAATCTAAGATTCTTACAGAATCCCATAATACCCCCATAAGAACCCTAAGACTCTTACAGAACCCCCATACAACCCCAGAAGTCTTACAGAACCCCTTACGAAACCTCTCAAATCTCGGCCGGGGCGGAGGCCAGTCGTACCAGCCTTGGCCCCAGCATGAGCTCCCTTTTTGGGGTTGAGGGTTTAGGTTTTTTTGGGGGTTTAAGATGTCTTAGGGTTTAGGATGTCTTAGGGTTTTGGAGTTTAGGGTTTACATAGGGTTTAGGATGTTTCGGGGTTTAGGGTTTGAGGGTTCAGGATGTTTTGGGGTTGAGGGTTTGAGGGTTTGAGGGTTTAGGATGTTTTGGGGTTTAGGGTTGGGCTGCAATAATAAGGCTATTTTTCAAGGTTTGGGAGGGGGCTAGAAGTGTTCTGATGGGGCGCTGTGTCTCGGTTTCCAGGTTTAGGAGCTTGGCTTTGTAAGCTGTTAAGGCTGAGGGTTTAGTGGTGTGCAGGGAGGGTTTAGGCGTGTTCAATCCGTGCTTATTCATAGAAGATCTGTCTTGGGAGTGCTACGGGAGCAACTACTGTTCTTCACCGCTTTGCCATGGTAATTTGTTTGAAGATAGTCTTGGCGTTGCAGCAAGTGGTGACTGACGTCGGAACAGATACCGGGCCAAACCTTGCTGCAACGCCACGCCTAAACTACACTCGTTCCCGAAGCCTGTGCAGAACGTCTTCCAGGAGCAGGGCTAGCGTGGGTCTGGCCCAGTATTCAGGGTCGTTGCTTCTACTCTTCTACACTTGAACCCTTGACCCTAAGCCCTGCGCCACCGAGGATTGGATCTATACGGCTGCTACAGTCGGCGTCGCTATCGGAGTGGTCACGCTGGTGGTGGTCCCTTGATTGCAGCCATGCGGGTCTGAGAGTTATGGTTTCGGGCTCAGGGTTGAGAGTTTATTTGCTTATTGGTTAGGGGGGGCAATTTCGTATTAGGGCCTTCGGATTGACAAATCACAACTATATGAAGATACATGTGGCCATGGCATAGCACTTGCGATTTTTGGTGGCGCTTTCGGCCGTGCTTCTGTCTGAAACCACTGGCTGGAACCTCATCTGTATCCATAGATGGTGCCACGTGGTTCAAGCCGTGACGTGCTGCACGGGGTCGAAAGCAGAGGCTCAAGGTTTCTAGTTTCGAGTTGATGTCTGGGTCCTTGTTGGGGAACCGAGTACCTAGTTTACTTTACCAGAACAGAGATATCGCCATAAATAAAATTTCGATTCTTTTCAATTCTCAGCAACCCTCAACAACAACTCTACAAAACCTACTGTATTTATGAGAATTGTAAACCTCGATGAAGCCCTTGCAAAATCGATCCAGGCCCACAAACAGAGTGTTTCAACCATGACACGGTTACTGTCCTCACGGCCACGACTTGTGGCAGTCCACCTCGCGATTCCTCCAGTGATCGCGGCAGCCAGGTTCTTGTTAAGGAGTTTATTCTCGGGCACAAAAGCCAAATTACCTGGTACAGATTTCCATGACGGCAGTGTTTCTGTGGTTCTTACCTATCATACACACACCTTATGGTCGCTTGTTTTGGGTTCCTTAACCAGGGTTAGACAATCTTGATATGCTCCTATAAATGCTAACTCTCAACCTCCAGCCTGCAAGCCCAAACTTTCAAACACGCACACAGAGAGAGAACCCAGACATCTTTGTACCCTTAATTCCCCTAAAGCCACAGGAAATTTTAAAAAATCTGCTCGGAGTCTAACGCGTAAACGTCGCTCTCGCTCTTGCTCTCTCTCTCTCTCTGTCTCTCGCTCTCTCTCCCTCCCTCTCTCTCTCTGTCTGTCTCTCTCTCTCTCTCTCTCTCTGTCTCTGTCTCTCTCTATGTATATACATATACATATATATATAAGGGGCTAGCATATATGTCTAAATATCGATCATACCAATACAGATTTATGGCATATATAGACCTGCACAATAGAAGCGAGGCCCTGAAAGACCCTGCGGTGTAAAGCTTCCTTAACTGGGCGTTGGAGTACCATACTTTAATACTTTGTTTCTTAAAGGAACCATTATGAAATACAAGTTTATACTTTTTTCTCCCTGGTTACTTAAAAGCCCAGTTAAACTCTACACCCTAAAATGCTGCACCCCAGTCTGAAGACATAATCTAGAACCCTATGTCACCCCTGAAACCGTAAACCTAATCCCAAGCCACGCCCAAGGTCTTCATCTCGCACCGGAGAAGGGTCGGCTCTTTAGCAAGGGGTTGTCGTGCCGGGGGGTTGGGGTTTGAGCCAGGGTTGGGTTGAGGGCGCTAGGCTTTGACTTGAGATTTGGGATTTCCGGCTTGAGTTGCCTGTGTTTCGTTGGTGTAACCAGTTTGTTCGTGTGGTTGTGCTTGTCCCTGTCATCATCGTCTTGTAGCCCTGAATCCTGAATCAAGTCTTTCGCCGCCGTACACTTCAAGCCAAATGAGCTCTGACCGAAGTATGCTGCCCCAGACCCAGAACCTTGCCAGAAGAGGTTCAGGGTTTAGTTTGGGGCTTGGGGGTTAGATGGTTCTAGGAGTACAAAAACACAACGAGGTAAACGAATACTTGGTTGCTCAGCTTAGGAACTCCAAAATCTTGCTGTCGTCGGAAAAAGCGAAAAGAAAACTTAAAGTTTTCCAAAGCAGAACCCTTGAAACAAATGTGGCGTTTGAGTTCTTCTGCAGGGTTCCGTATTTTGATATACCATTATATACCCCCCAAAGCCCTATTCTATTTATTAAGGCCTCATATTACAAAACTCCGCACCGGGAAGGTCACGCGCAGCAAGACGTACCGCACCATGGTGCAAGCAGCCGAAGAGCATCACATGCAGTGCCACGCGGCCAGGGTCCCAAAGAAATCCATAAGGGTTCCTTTAAGGGATCCATAAGGGGGCCTTTCCTAGGGATCCATAAGGGGGCCTGGCTTCAGTGCCATGTGGCCAGGGTCCCAGATGGTTCTGAACCCCTGGGTTTAGAGCTTAGGGTGTCCCTGAAACCCTAGGTTTAAGGTCTAGGGGTTCAGCAGTTTAGGGTTTGGGGGTTTAAGGGTTTACGGTAACCAACCCTAAACCCTAAACTGCCCTGAGAAATTTCGGGCTGGTTCGAATTCAGAGCTAACTGTGTAAAGCCTCCAGGCCATGGGTTCAAGCGGTTGCCTCCGCGCCCCTAAACTCCCCACAACCCCATAAGTCCTAATCGGCAGGCCTCAAAGACCGCAATGCCTGAATCTTTTCGGGAAGACCCAATCAGAATGTAGGCAATCGTAAACACTCAGCCAATCGAGCCCAACGACTTGATAAAGGTATGAGCAAGCCTAAGTAAAGGGTTTGGGGGCTTTTTGAGCCTCAACTCGCTAAACCCTAAATCCCCCCAAGCCCTAAGCCCGAGGGCCTCTGGAGCCCTAAACCCGGAAACCCTTAAAAAGCCTGCGACAGGAGCTATTCTGAAAGCCGAAAAGCTGTAGATTACAGCAACATAAGTCTCAGAACTTCTAGGGCGAGGGGGTCAATTAAATTGCAAGTCAAGGATTTATGGGCTAAATGACTTTATAAGGTTCTGTCTTGAGCTGAAGTCTCAGTTTGAAAAGCCTGTAGGTGGAGCAGCCAAAGTCCTGCCAAAGTCCTGACAGCGCTAGGCCATCCCAAACGACTCGGGCGTCATGCACTTCACGGATAGCTGGAAGGCCAGCATGCCCAAATGTGCGGCTTCGGGGTTAAGGTGCAGACGTACGGAATGTACCTCAAATCATAGCCAGGATCCTGCTGTAATTGAGGTTGTGATCATAGCAAGAGGTTTGGCGTGCATGCCAAAACGGCTAAAGAAAGTTTCATGACGTTCAGAAGCATATGATTCCGATGTTGTGATTGGTACTGACGATATATGGCTGTTTCTGATGTCGAGATCATGCCTAGCCCATGATGCTGTTTCAAGCAAGTCATCATCTTCGTCATGATCATCACGGTTGTTACTGCCTAACTGAGGGCGTAGGCGCTATCATTGAAACATCACTAGGCCAGGCAGTTGCCACCATCATCGACCTCTCGACAAGAATCAGGACGTGAAGCTTACACTTTAAAGAAGCAACCTTGAACCGCAAATCAGAAACCCGAAACCGTCAAAGCCGAGAACCCCATACTGTAGGCCCTTCTTCCGGTCTGACTCGTTAGGACACCTTTGTATAGGGCCGTTAACCGACAGTTTTGATGTTTCTTAAACGAAACCTCACACTCAGCCTTAAACTTGAAACCCGCTAGCCTTAAACCCTTCAACCAAGAAGCCCGAAACTCCCTAGACTAGACCCGAAACCTGAAACCACGGTTCCGGTGAAAGGCTCGGCCTTTTCACCTGCGTGACATCGTTCGTGTCTCACGGCTGCGTGTCTACGACCTCAACATCGTAGGCTGGACGGGGGTTTGGGAGTTTACAAAATTGGCCATGTCTGGAGGCGTTTGGGGCTCAGGATTTGGGGCATTGAAGTTTCGTTTCTTAGACTGTCTTTCGGCCCGGGGGACTAAAATGTGATTGCATTCTAAGCCCATTCCGCGAAGCCCTAAACCTAAGGCCCAAAACCATGCAAGCCCATAAACTCCAAACGTTAATCCTGTTTAACTCCAAGAACCTAAAGAGTGCAGGCCCTTTTCAAGAAGAGTGCCACTCTTCTCGGCTCAATGCGGTTTAGGCTTTAGGAGTCTTGGGTTGTACAGTTCAGGGTTTGTTGGTTTTGGGTTTTCAGGGTTTTAGGGTTTCGGGCTTTGGGGCTTCTGTGGGTTCTAGCTATGCTGACATACAATCACCCCTAAATTACGTTATTTTGGGGAAGGGCCAGGTGGCAATAGAGCGCCGCTGCTTTTTCATTGTAGTAGCCTTATGGGAGGGGATAACCTACTAGTCCCTAGTTCTCTCTAGTGCTCCCTAAGGTTCCCTTAAGGTTCCCTAAGGATATCTTGTACCCTCCCCCCTTGAACCACCCTTCTTTAAGGACCCTATAACGATCAGGTATTGCGCCCTTCAGTGGACCCTTAGCGGTCCCCATTCTTTAAAACTCGATCTTGAAGCTCCAAGCCGCTAAGCCTGAAACATGGATGCCCGAGAAGAAGATTCCGGCGGTGTTGCAGAAGATTTTGAAGGACGGTAACATAGCCAGACTGATGGGGCGCAGTTTTCAAGAGGAGTCTGTTCGACAACAGGGGCTCACGGTCGGTCAGTTTGCGCACAGATGCACAGATGGTGCGCCAACTACCATGAGTTCCGATACAGGATAGAACCTCAGGACTGCGTTGGCGAAACCAAGTGGGTTGACGCGTTCCAGCAGACGTGCCACTGCGGAGAGTTCTGCAGCAAGATTTTCATTGCACGCAAGAACAGAACGTATTGGTTTCCAAAACCGCAAAAGCTCATGATTGCCGCCCAGACAAGCTTTGACATCAAGGCGACCCGCGAGACTGCTGCAACGACCAAGTACGTCAGTCTTCTCTTTTAAATTTAGCTGAGCCGTTGCCGATCCACTTTGAAAGAGTACGCCCCGCAAAACCTTGTAGTCCTAGGTCTTCACACCCAAACCTAGAGAGCATCCAAACCCCCGGACAGCTCAATACCCCCTATTGTGGGAAAATCCCGTAGCTTGTCGGGGGGTGTAAGATGATGATGTGGGGTATGCTGCTCGATTGGGGACTATCTGGCTCACTGTGAACCCTGACGCCCGAACTGTAGGGGAGTCGGTATTTACCCAGGCTATGTTGGGGGTTCCTCATCATAATGGTAGAAAAATATACTCGAAGGCTTTTTAAAAATATTAGGGCCCCTATACTTGCAGGCGTTGGTTTTCCTCTCTACAACAACGCGATGCTCAGCTTCTTGCAGCGGGGTCGCAAGATATGCACGTGTCGGTAATGAGATACCTGTGTGTCTTCTGGCTGTCTTTCCGAACTTCGGCGTTCCTCAAGCCGTTGGCCCATTTTGAGGTTTACGTAACCTGTAGACTAGCCTCATTTTAGTTTGTTAATAGAGAAGTCAGCCGGGAATAGGTTCCATTGGCGGCGCCTAGGTTCTGCGATGATGAGGACTTTCGCAGGTATCGCATGCTAGAGCAATCTTCAGAATTCTTACAAAATGACCAGAATATAGAGAACTAGCCACATAGCATCATAACCTGACTGTTGCAACCGAGCTAAGAGCAAATCACACCATATTTCCAGAAAATTGAGCAAAGTCAGCAATTAATGTAGAGTACGTAGAGTGCATAGTATGATTTTCTCGACTTCAATAAAGCTCCCGAAGAAGAGCCCAGAAGTGGATGTAGGTCCAGGCACCTACGGGCTTGCGGAGTACTGGCGGTATGCGGTTCAAGTAAACCCGAAGCCCCTTTAAACCCCCTCGTTTAAGCGTTTAGGGTACCCAGAGACTCCAATATCCCTTATATAATTAGGGCATATGCCTTAAATCATATTGGGGATCCTACTATAGTTTAAGATATATTCCTTAATTAAGGGATATTGGAGTCTCTGGGTACCCGAAACCCTAAACCCCAAGTCTGGAACAACGAAATCCGACCTGGGCGACCTCTTCGCTTGATCGCTTCAATTCCGAATCTTGAACCCAAATACTTCCTGAACCCCTGGGTTTGCTTCATTCAGATCTTCGAGCCAGTAGGGTCTTTGGAGCTTAACCCTAAAACCTGAATCCCTGAACCTTCAGCCTTAAACTCTAGACCCTCAAGAACCTTCAAACCCCCGATCAACCAACACCTGAAGCTTCTTTGCTTGAAGAGGGAGAAAAACCCAAGGAAAGGCCCAAACCCCGGACTTTTGCAGGGCTCCGAATCAGCTAAGCATCCCTCAAGGAAACCGCAAGCCTTGAACCGTCAAGCACCAAGGCATCCGTGATATTGTTCCTTGGGTTCCACATTCTAAATATTCGATTGCATACACCCTAAACCCTTAAGAGCCCTAATATTGTCCCTCAGGGCCCCATCTTCTAAACATTCTGTGCTTATATTATATATTTTAGTCATATATATCTATATAAAAGTATATATATATATATATAGAAAAACCCTAAACCCTACACCTTAAACCCAAACCCAAACCCTCCGAGGCAGCTGGGCATCCTCTTCTGGCTCGGCAACGGCATCTCCTGGGGTCTTTTCCGGGCCCCTCTCGCCGAAGTTTGGGGGGCTTTCGGGTTTTGGGGCTTGGGGGTTCAGGGGTTTAGGGTTTAGGGTGTCGAGTTTGGGGTTGGGGGGTTTAGGGTTTAGGGTGTCGAGTTTGGGTTGGGGGCTTTAGGGTCTTGGAGTTTGAGGGTTCTGGCCTTTCGGTTTACGGCGAAGTTTGGCTTTGTTTCTAAAGTTTTTTTTTTTTTTTTGCGTGGTGGGTGTCTGAGAGTGTGGTTTTTTGCCGGGATTGTTTCTACCGTGCGCCTTCGGAGGTTGGAGGAAGTTCCTTCTTGTGAGTCTGGTGTTGTTTGTGCAGCTTTGTTTGGCCTTTCGTGGGTGACCACGGTTAAGGTTTAGGGTTTAGGGTTTATCGGACGGTGAACAGGATGGCTTGCTTTGGGCTTGGGAATTTAGCATCTAGGGCAAAAAACAACAGTTTTTACCCACTCCACGATTTGACCAACCTGGCCAGTAAACCAAAGACCCTAAACCCGGACCGCTTCGAAGAGAGTCCAATGAAATGAGCATTTCAGACGAAAGCTGAAGAAAACCGAGGCCAGGAATGTCCCAAATCTCGGTTGGGGGGGGGCTTGGTTCTGGGTTCAGGCAGTTTAGGGCTTTTAAGGTTCCGGGGGTTCTTGTTCAGGCCTTCTGAGGGCTCGAAAACCTCCAATCCCAGAATCTGGAGCCTAGCCTAGCGAGCCTGGAAAGCCCAAGTCTAAAGGTCCAAAGCGCGTTGTCACAGAACCCTGGGCCCTAGCGGTTTAGGGTTTAGGGTTTAGGGAGCCTATGAACCCCTTGCAGGCACCAGAGAAGCCCCAGGGAAGCAGATGAAGCCCGACAACGCTCTCAGAAAGCACCATGAAAGCCAGGACGTAATTCAGACAGCGCACGGACCCCGGGTGGGACTGTACGATGCTCCGGAGGTTAATAGAGGCGGTTCACTTGAGATCTAATTACTACCTGGCCCAAATGGGTAGGCTCTGCCGGGGTGTACAGGTCTCGCACGGCTTGTCGGCTTTATCACGTTTCTGGGGATCTTAGCCGCTGGCCGGATATCATGTAAAAACCTTCATGGGCAAAAAATTAAAACCCTACCAACCAGGGAACTCAGCAACTGGACAGAGGGTTTATGTAGACTAGAACCCCGACTGCCGAAACCATAAACCCAAGTCCTAAACCCTGCATCCTTGAGCTTGCGAGCTCGCTCGCGAGAGCTCTTTCCTAAATCCATGCCTGCATCAAGGGGTCGGAACTTAAAGCCGAAATCCCCGAACTGCAAATCCGAAACCGAAGTTCCAAACCATAGGGAAACGGGGAGAGGATTTAGGAGTGATTCTGTTGAACAGCTAGGGTTTCGTTAGACTGTATGGTGCAGGATTTTCGATTTTTGGGATGGTGGCTTTTGGTGTAGGGGTTCAGCGTTTTTCGGGCTTTGCGATGAGGCTTTGCCGTGGAGCAATATAGAGGCTTGCATACTTTTTTACTTGGTTTGTACTAGTATCGCCATAAAGTCCTTCTTTCATGATACTATGATATGCAGATCCTACTTCATTGAGGCCCCGGTAGCGCATTGGTCGTGATTCCAAGGTGTTTGCCTTACGATCATCGCACGGGGGCCGACCTCGCGGCCGGGTTCGCAGCGTCTGAAGCGGAGAAAGCTGACCCCCGAGACTCAAATTAGAGTCTTGATCGGGTTTGGGTGTTTATTGTGTAGTCAAGTTCTATGAGGTTTTGAAGAGGCTTAGAGCTTTTGCTTTGCAAACCAGAAACAGAAAAGGGGAAAAGAAATAACCGCGGTGCAAAAGCAGCCGAATTCAATCTGTGTTTTCTTGCTCGTGACTATGGTCGTCATTCTTCAAACACTCCTGTCAAAGCCCTCGATGCTATTGATATGGCACTGATTATTGCAAGCTTACCGGTTACGCCTAACTGATACTTTGCATTGCGTTGGCCTTTTGGACCACATTTTGTAGAGTAACGAAAGATGCTTACATACTTGCTTGCCTGCATTTAAAACGTAAATTCGGGTCGCAGTCCCTTTGCAAGGCCCTAAATGGTACGGCACCCTTATGAAAAGGGCTTGAATAGGGACCCAAATTTGGAAGAACTGCCCAAGTGCTGCTGTCAACCTGCTCGAGTTTGGAAGGTCTCGTCTGGAGGGTTTCAGCTGTTGAAAGGCAAGGGCTTAGAGTCGGATGTAGAGTTCGAAGACTTAGTCATATCGTGCCCGTAGAGTCCATACTCTTTAGTTATACTGTAGTTATAACTTATAACACTGATGTACCACAACATCCCCAAAACCCAATTCTACTACAAGGCCTCTTATTGGCCTCTCTGTATTAGGTAAGGTTTAGGTTGGAGGAGCTTCTAGGTCTGCCTGCTCTAAGGACTGGTACAGAATTCAGGGTGCAGCGTTGAGGGTTTGAGGTTATCGAATCAAACCTTTAGGAATCAGCGCCAACCGTAAAACCATCTGCTTTGATACTCACAACAGAACCAATCCTTCAACAACCAGTGCTAGCCCATCTAAACCGAATAAAGTGAACTTCCAAGGCAAAGGATCTCGCTCTCGATCGAACCTGGGCTTTGGTCCGCCTCTTCATTGTCCCTAGGCTTTAGTCGAAGGGCTCCAACGGCAAGACGAGGTAGCCGGGGGTTTTCCCCGATAAGATTTCTTATATCAGGGATTCTTAATACTGCCTCTCTTCATCCCACCTCTTCGTTGCCCCTTTTTTTCGGCAACGAAGGCTTTCTGTGTTTGCGGCTCAGGGTGATGGGTTTAGGAAAGTTTAGGGTTTATATACACTTCAGAGTATTTGAGGTCAGAGTTTAAAATTTGGACTCGTTCAAGGGATCCTTAAATGCTTCTGTATCTATGCCTGGAAGTAAGGCAGCTACAAGGACATGAGTTGAGTTGCATTACAGTGTTTTGCCAGGATCATAACATTCTATACTATGGCAGCTCTTTAAATATCCTGAACCTTAATAGCCCTTGAAAGCATTGTCGCCCCAAAGCCGATGCCCCTGACCCGAAATCCAGATCATTGAGATCTTTTTACATTTGGGCAAAAAGGGGCCCAGGTGTTCAAGGGTTTTGGGGGGTGCAGGTTCAGATTTGCGTACCACCCCTAACACTGCCTTTTGAGTTTCACGTTCTGTGTCTCGTCTTGCTGGTTTTCGCTTTGGGCCTTAAGCAGTCCGTCCCTACGGCCGGGAACTTTCCGGCTACATGCTATGGTCCCCTAAGTCACCTGTGTTCTGAAACTGCAAGAGTTGAAGAGACTGTTTGTCCTCTTCCTCTTTGGCTAACTGCTGCCGACCCATGCCTGCGTGGTGTAATCGTTCAGGGTATGCCCTAAGGAGTCGTCTTTAAGATTACAGTTCAGGATCCTCCATAAGGGATCCTGGATCGATGGATCCACCTTCCAGGGGCTCAAAGCCGAAACTGCACACCCGCACACCCTAAAGGCCTTAAACCCTCTTTTACGCTTTAGAGTGTAGGGTGTAGGGTAGAAAAAAGGTGTAAACAGGCCCTGAGCCAAAGCCCGAAAGCCCGAAGCCTCCTAAACTGTCGCAGGCCCTTCTCAGCTCGGCAAGCAATTGGCACCTTGAAGGCCCCGGGTCCTACGTTAGACAAACCCATGGATCCTTAAAGCGGATTTCAGCTAACAGAAACCTGCAAGCCCCGACGCCTCATGTGACCCATCGAGGTGACTGCAATTTTCCATTGGCGTCACGCATGGGGCCCTGACTGTCTGCTGCAGAGTTCAACAGCGCTTTGGTCCTTAGGAGGTTTTAGGTTCGTGATGGTTCTTGGGTTTAGCAGCTCTACTTCTGTGGCTGTGCATCTTCAGGGCAGAGAGCCCTCTCGCAAGGCTGAAACAAAGCTTAGGCTTGGCTACGATTTCGCCAGATGTTTGTTCGGAGTCTTTCCCAAGTTGCATTTTCTGGGCTTGAGCATGCTGATGATGCGGCGGTTCTGAAGCAGCGTCAGGTCTCGCCTTAGTTGGGGCCTCTTCCACGTCTGCCTCCATCTAGAGTAACCCATCAAAATATCACCTGAACCTCGAACGAACGACAGGGGCTTTTTCGCCCGGAACCTTGAAGCCTGGCCGCACTTCAGAACCTTTTTCCCCCCAGTCCCCATGCACATGTTCTTTCGGGGTCTCTTGATGAAAGCTGATCAAACCCTTCGAAGCTCTATGCAGCCTTGTTGGAGTCTGCAAGGCCAAAAAGCAGCGAGTTTTTGCACGAGAGTTCGATGACAAGCCCGCAGCTCAGTACCACGCTTTTGGGCTTCCCGTTGTTGCCCTAAGGTTTTTTGTAATAACGGGTTGGATTGGCAGCCATTTTGCTTCAGGGTCTCAGCATCTTTACACCCGTTAAGTCCGAGACCCACGGATTCTGATCACAGACTACTACCCAGAGACTCCAATATCCCTTAATTAACGAATATTCCGTAAATTATAGTAGGATCCCTAATATGATTTAAGGAACATTCCTTAAAAAAGGGATATTGGAGTCTCTGGGTAGAGGAGCCGAAAGGGCTAGAAAATGTTGATATCCCCTTTTCACCCCTTATCTGATTCTGCTGGACCGGACCCCACAACCCTGTTCTGCCTCAGCCCTAAACCGAACCCTGGGCCCTAGACTCTGTGGTCACAAACCTTAAGCTTGCCATGAAACCCACCGTATCCGACTCTGCCTTGAACCCAGGACCTCTATGTCCCAAATCTTATAAGCTCTGAACCGCGACGAGGCACATGGAGATGCGAGATTATGCCCTTTTTGCCGGCGTCTGAGCGTGCCACAAGTTCGTACTCTTACTGAGGCTTTGGGCTTCGCAGTGAAGAGTCGGAGCGCGTTCTTCGAAGAAGAACCCCGCAAGATGCATGGGATGTTCTGCGGCTGCCGAGGTGGACGGCTTTCCACCTTCAGCAACCTCCGAAAAGGAGCCTCCGGAAGGGATTAAGGTATGTTCCTTGCTAGCTTGGTTTCTGCAGCTTCTGGGAGAGGTGTGGCTTTCACCTCAGCGTTTTGTGAGACATGGGAGAGGTCTTTGCAATCAGGACCCCGTCGTTTCTAAGCCATGAGATTGAGACTGGCCACTACGCAGCGTCCAAGCCCAGCTTGACAATAAGAATAAGCCCCCTCCCTCCAAACTCTCGTCTGAATATTCCAGCTTCTCACTTAATGTTAGAACCTGATTAAGCAACCCTGGTCTTATAACGCAAACACATTAAGATCCATATAGAGAACCCAACATAAAGACGCAAGGTTCCCTAATCTGGCTCCTTTATTACCAGGCTCACAGGCCTCAAGGCACTTGACCCTTTTTCGGGCGGGGGAGGGGGAGCCGGGTCTTCGAGGCCAGGGTTTTGAGCACATCGGAACTCGTCACCAGGAAGCTTTCCTTAAAAAGCAAACTCGGCACCCTAAAGCCTACCTTAACCCCAAATATCCTACCTTTGTGAGGTCTTATATATGGAAATCATAAAATGGAACCCTAGAAAAGGAAGGTTTTATAGGGTCCATGAAAGCTTAGAACAGTCAGGGTAAGGGCCTCAACGATAAAGGCCCTAACCCTCACTTCGCAGCTGTCCGAGGAGTTGACAACCTACCTGCAGGATGCGACTTTCTTGGGAGGGCTCGGTCAAAGATTTCTGAAGCTTGCTTTGAACCCCGGGCTCTGAAGCTTACCCCTAAACCCTAAACCCCTAAACCCCTAAACCCTTATAAGCCCTAAACCCTTATAAGCCCTAAACCCTAAACCCCTAAACCCTTATAAGCCCTAAACCCTAAACCCCTAAGGCCGAAGCCCTACACCCTAAACCGCTTGGGGCTGGGAGATGATGGCGGGATTTAGGGTGCAGGGCTGGAGGCTTTAGCGCACGGGAATTGCGGCGTTTGGGGGCCTTTGGGGCTTGGGGAGTCCAGGGCGCGGGTTTAGGCACTTAAGGCCTTTGCTTGAGGGTTTATTCCTGGGGTTCATGGGCACATGAGATTTTATGCAGCTCTTGCTCAGCGTATGCCTGTGCGAGGGTTTAGGAATCCTCACTTGCTAGATCGACGAGTACTGTAATGCCCTTATACCTCTTTCTGTTGCTGAGTTTGTCTTGCTAGTTGAACAATCGGAAACATTGGCGCCCACGGTTGAAGTGGACACTGGGAACCTAGCCACAAAGCCATCTTAACCCGAAAGCCCTCGAGCCCGACTAAGGCCTTACATCCCCAAGCCCATAGCCCTAAACTCCCTAAACCCTAAACCCCAAACCCTACGAAATTCTGAAATCTCTTCAAGCGTATTGTAAACTGTAAACCCATTGAAATCTTTGGATCTTCCCGAAGGAATTCAACGACCGTGAAAAGACGCAGCATGAATTCAGGGCTTGGTGCATTTAGGGCTTTAGGGTGTGTTGAATGGCCTGCTTGGAGGAGTGCGGGGTTCGGAAAGCATGGTCGTAAGTAGTAGGAGACGACAGTGAAGCAAGGTTTAGATATTATGCAGAGGAGTTTGGCTGTGGTTACCGGTGATAAGCACCCTACTTCATATACAGCCGAACAACCCTCAACCCCTAAACCCAACATGGCTCCTTCCGCCTTTTGACAGGATGCCTGCAACAAGCTTCCGACTAGGCTTTTGCCAGAGGCACAAGGGATGCTGATTGCGTTCCATCTTAAGGGGGCGTCGCCTACGATTTACAAGTTTAGGGTTTGGGGTTTCAGGTTTAGTGCGGCGTTTGCTTTAAACCAGACTCTAAACTCCAACCGTTTCACAGGACGAGATGCATTTGTCCGGAGGAGGCTTGCGAGTATGTCACATATGATTCCGCTATATTGCATGTTTTTTCTGCCCTAAGCATGAAGCCCTAAAGCTTGAGACACTGCTTTACTTGCAAGCAAGACGGAGGTCTGAATCGTTGTTTGTTAGTTATCCCTTTACAGTCCCTCAACTCTGACTTGAAATAGCCTCCTTCAGAACCCATGAAGCTTGGGTTCAAACTTGCTGAGATAGACCTTAAGGGGTTTCGGTTTTTGGGACCAAGGCGTTTCATTCTCCGAGTGCGTAGGCTTGACGGGTTTGTAGAACTCAGAGTTCAGGGTTTAGAGCTTGCTGGGGCTTAGGGGTTGTAGGGTTTAGGGCTTAGGACATCTTCACAGGCCATGACAAGCCGTACACATAGCCAACCATAGAGTAGGCAGCAAGACAGGGACATATGTTCCAAGTGTAGGTTTAGAGGTCTGACAACAAGCACCCAGAGGATCCAAATCTGGACTACAGTGGATAGCGTTAGGGATATAGGGGGGTTGAGGTTGACCTCGAAAAGGATATGGTAGACTGATCAAATGTGGTAGCAACCCAAGAGTCCTCGTGGCCTCGACTTCGAGCCGGCGAGCCTGCGAGTTTGCCCGGGGCAGAAGCGCTCAACCCTCAAAGAAAATCGCTGAACCCTATTGCAAACGGTAGTCTATATCTAGGGTCTCTTCTTTTCTATCGGATGTCTTGGGCCACCCGAAATCTCGGCAGGTCATCGGGGTCTCCATCGGCTTCGACTTCCACAACGATGTGGAGTTCATCCAGAAGGAGCTCGAGGCCCCCCATCAGAGAGTGAAAAAGCCTAGTGGTAGAATACTATAGGGGCCTTAAACATCAATTTTTGGGGTTCCTTATCGTAATCATAGTATAATGGGCCCCGAAACCCTATTCTAATTTATTAAGGCCCCTATATTGGGTAGTAGATAACCTTTCACCTTGCTTGGGGTACTAGAAGCCTTGGAAGATCCTCCAAGAAGCTTCGGAAAGCCTCTGGGTTGAGGCACTTGGCTCCAGGAAGCTGGGCCTCTGGGCCTTTTACTGGGAGCTTACTGCTAATGATTGGGCTTCCCAGAGCTTTGCCTCGTACTGTATGGCGGTCACGAAGAGTCATGCTGCTAGTGGCCGCGGTTCAACTGCGACATCCCTGTCGCCTCAATCGTGCTACATGCTACGCTGAAAGGGTTAGAAGAGGCTCTGAATCGGTTCCCGCACTGGCGGATGAGCAATCCGAGGCCATGAAATTCAAAACTTTAACTTGCAGTCTCGCGTGCTCGGGCATGCACCTCAACCCTAACACCCTCAAACTTATACCCCATGCCCTGCGCCCCCAAACCTACACTAAAAGCTTGAAGTGCTCTTAGAAACAGTTTCGTGAAGCCACACTTTCAATAAGCTCATTTCAGCCAGGACGAACTGATGATCCTGGGCTCCGGAGACAGCCTAGGCCAGGATCATCTTCAACGACAAGGGCCGGATTCGGTAGCAATAGGGTCGTAAGATTCTGTAATATACCTGGGTGGTTGTCAAAATTATGGTCCCTTTTTGGGTCCCTATTATATTACGGCACTTATTATTTAGGGTAATAATTTTGACAACTGCCCACCTATATCAAGAAGCTCCCCCAAACCGACCGATCCTATTTTCCCACTGAGGGCCTGGGAGGCTTTAGGGTCTCGGTCAAGGAATGTATGTGGGTTTTCCAGGGTTGTCTATAGGTTTTGGGTCAAGGACGTTGAGTGAGTGTTGCATGCCGGGTCTGATAGGATTGAGGAGTTTGTGGTTGCTTTGGAGAATTAAAGGCTTCCGGAATTTCATGGTTTTTCACAGGGCTTGATAGATTTTAGGGTTAAGGATGTTAGTCTTAGCTTACACTATTGAGGAAATAAGTGCTATTTGCTCGCGTCCCTAAAGCAGCTTTTCACCAGGAGCCCGGTAGGCCAGGGAGTCGTTGAATCGTTGCCTACTGTTGGCCTTTAGATGCTTCGGTTTACAAGCTTTGGTTTAGGGTTTCTTGCTTCTGGTTTTTGTGTAGAAAGCAAGTGACGCCCATGAAGCTTGTCCTGTGATCTTGTGGGAAGGCCAGGAATGCAGAAACGTTGAAAGTCAGACAGCGTCAGCCCAAAAAGTAGACTGGTAAAGCAAGATACTTGGTGAAACTTTGAAACAGGGCCTTCACATGTTGCGCTCCGATGCTGAATCGTATACATTGTCTGTATTGATGGCCGTTACGAAAACCACATTTCTGCTTAAGTTTTCCAGCCAGCTGACCCTCGATGCCGCTGCCATCGTTCGATGGCTGTTTACATGCCGCCAAAGCCCGAAACCATGTCACCACGACCCCAAAATGGAGCCCCCAAAGCAGGAGCGCAAACATAAGGACTCCAGAAGAGACAGTTTCGAGTTCGTCGGACCCTAGAAGAGAATTCCATCTTCAAGCAGGTGCAATCCGGGCCTTATGCCTTCCACCCGAAAACGTAAGTTTAGGGTTTAGGGGCTAACACAGAGGATCTGACAGCGAAGAAGGCAAGCTGCAGAAAAAGCCAAAAAAGGGTCGCCCAGCTGCTCACACCCTAAACCCTAAACCCCTAAATCCCTGAACCCTAAACCCTAAACCCCTAAACCCTAAACCCCTACACCCTAAACCCAGAGAGCCCGAATCAACCTGAGCCTCGAAGCCCGGCAGCCTGACTACGAGGATTCGGGATTCAATAGACTGACTAAGACAAGAACCCCTGGGTTTTAGGGTTTTAGGGTTTAGTAAAATGTAGGGATTCAGGGGTTTAGGGATTAGGGGCTTAGGGTTTAGGGTTTAGGGGAGTAGTACCCTTTTGCCCTTTTTGGTTTAGGGTCCCCTTATTAAAACTGACTATTAGGAAAAAGGGTACCCTTATTATAAAGGGGCTACTCAGGAACCTAGACCCAGACCCCTTAAGGGAGGATCCAAAAAGTAGATCCCTTAAGGGGGTTCCCATAAAGTACCCAGAAGCTGCTAGGGTCCCAAATAAGTGGATCTGCTTTTTAGATCCTCCCGGGGGTCTGGGAACAGCGGCACAAAGGCTAAGGGCAAAAAGAAAAGTCGAAGAAGCAACGACCCTAACGGCAACCCAAGCACCCTTGGCAAGTCCAACGCCATTACAAGCCAAAACCCTAAACCCCTAAACCCTAAACCTATATGTAAACCCGAAACCCCTTAAATGCCCCTAAGAGCGCCCCAGAAGGTCGGCCGGATCGCTTTGGCAAATTCGAAGGGGAGAGGCCCGCACTCTTTGTTTGGGTGTTCAGCGAAAGGGGAGGGATGGGGTTTAGGGTTTAGGGTTTAGGGGGGGGTCTTAGCATCTTTATCGGTTAGGTTTTTGATAGTCTTATAGTCCCAGTGTAACTATAGTGGACTTTCGCATGTCCACTCTGCTAGCAAAGGGAGGTCTGAATCAGGCGCTCCCTGGGCTTGCCGAAAAGTTGGAAACCCAAGCCTCAATCCGTAAGAATAATGTACAGGGAATCAACTTTATGGGCCCTACTTTCTGTAGGTTACTACACTATAAGCCCCAATATAGACTGTATCAGGACCCTGCAAAAAGGTAGGTTTCGGTAGTGAATGTTAGGGTGCATGCCATGAACGGTTTAGGGTTCAGTTTTTGGGGTTTAGGGGTTACGGCTCAGGTCCCTTGCAGAATAAAGTGGACAAGATTTGGGTGTTGCTGAGATTTCGTGATAGGCCCTGTATAGCCATAATTCCTAACATACGCCTCCAAACCCCTTCTAATTATCGCTTAGAGTACCATCACCTCCACATCCAGACTGGTAAGCTCCCAAAATAGGGGCCTGAATTATTAGTAATGCAATTCCGAAGGACTCTGTAGTGTGACTATGCTAGAATGTACCCCGAGAACCGAAACCAAACATTATATAAGGGCCCCACGCTTGCCACCCAATGCCTTTCATCTCCTAAGCCCTGAACTCCCAAACTCCTAAACAGGGGTCTAGGTTTAGGGTGCAGAGCCGAGCTTTGGGATTTTGGAGCTCACCCCCCAGCCGCCTAAGCCCTGAACCTCTGTAGTCTGAGCCCTCGACCGTGCCCAGCATCCGCGAAATGATGCACGAAGTGCGAGAAGCCTGGCGCGAAGGGGAGAGGCGCGTTCTGCTGACTGCTGTGTTCTGCTGTGAGGGCTGCTTTGAGGGTTTATGATTTAGGGTTCAGGGTTTAGGGTGTTCGGCTATATACAACATGCCCCGAAGCCCGAGTCTAATCATGCAGGGCTCTATCGCAATCCCTTCTGCAAAGAAGCGAATAGGGCATGCCCAGTGCTAGAAACACAGCCACGAACCTGAGACTGTCGACACAAGTGGACAAAAAACCAAGACCGAGAGCGAGCGATAAACCCCGAAAACACAAGACACAAAGAAGCCTAAGCAGTAAACCCAAATCACCAAATAGACCTGCATGCTTAAGGAGGAGGAGCGCGTAGATAGAAGATTTCATAGGGGTTTGGATGGTACGGCTTTGGGGCTTCAGGGTGTTCGGGGATTCCCGTTAACCCGGAAGTGAAATTTGACAAACCTCAAAACCGCAAACTTAAACCCAGAGACTGAAACCCGAAAGTCTAAAGCCCAAAAAAGCTTGAAATCTTAATGCCTTAATGCCCAAAGCTCCAAACCGTAACATCCCAAATGTTCGACCCTTTCGCTCTTGAGTTCCAGGTCAGGCGCAGGTGCGGAGCAACCTGCCACCTGGTTGAAGAGAGCGCGGATGGCTCCAGGGTATAGAATTTTGAGCTTCCGGTGTTTGAGGCTCGTGGCTTTACGATTTCGGAGCTCAGGGTTTAGGATTCATAGCTTACAATTTCAGTTTTATGCTGTGGAGTTTGGGATTATGAGGTTCGGGAGTACGTGGCTCTACAAGTGCCAGCGTGAAGCTTGAGGAGTCCAAGCACGGAAGCTGCAAACCCTAAACCCTGATGCCCTAAACCCTACCGTAAGCCCATACTTATGCTTTAGGAGTTTCGGGCTTCAATATCGGGGTCGGAATACTTGGCTACAGTAGTTTCAAAAAGTCCCCAAAAACCTATTGCACAACAGACCGCAACACAACCCCGCGAACCCCTACTCTACGGTCCCTACAGTAGGTTGTAAGGTTGAAGATTTAGGGTTTGGGAGGGGTTTGGGTCTCAGGACGTCGCAGAATCGTCGGACTTCCAATGATGTCCGGCTTCGACTTTAGGAAGGTTTTTTTGGCAGTTGGTGGTTCGAGGCGAATGCGGCTGTGGGGCTTCGCCTAGTTCAGAAGCCAAGGCTGTAGGACTGCAGGGTTCGAGTTGACTGGGTTGACAAACACACTTTGGGGGTTAAAGTTTCGCCGTTTGCCAAGTCGCCGAAAATGCTCTGCATTGAGACAGGACGTGCTCGAGATGTTCAGGGTGCAGGGGCGCATAACCCTAAGCCGTAAACTTGTGAAACCTTAAGGCGCCCTGAACCCCAAAAGCCTGAAATCCAACAGCCTCCATCCCAAAGGCTTTGTCCCCTAAGTCGATAGCCTTAAGCCTCTGAACGCCTAAACCCTAGACCTTGAAACCAAGAGTCTCCAAGCCTTCCGTTCTTTTTAATCTTAAAGCCCTGCAACCTACGAAGAACTACAGCTTAAACCCCCCAAACCCCGGTTAAAGCCTTACCTAGACCCCCAAAAGTAGGTAAAATAATGGCCCAAATCCTATAAAGGGCTATTATTCTACATACTTTTGGGGTCCAGGTAATCTCTTGGAGACTCCCAGCGCTCTGAGATGCCTGACGCCTCAGGAAGTACACGTAAGCAGCGTCGTCAACTTGGACGACAGCTCTACCGAGGTGCGCTTAAAAAGGGTCATCCTTGTAGAGTTTAAGGCCACTAGTTGTTGGAGGGGTGGGGGTTGAGGGTAAAGGAGTTCAGGATCTAAGCGGGGAGCTCATCCGTTTGAGTGCGCCCGGCCGTTTGCCTCAAATCCTAAGCACCCAAGCGTGCATTCCCCCATCGATCTCATAAATGCTCAGACAGCAAAGTAACCAACTGCAGCCGACGCGTTTGCATCATCCGGAAGGCTGCGGAAATTATGGCAGATGTACTGCTCCGATGTAGGAAACTTTGTCAAAGTTGTAACAGTTGACAATTTTTATTGGGGGCTTAAACCCAATAAGGAACAAATAATTACAAATTTTGATACTATCCCAACCATGAGCTACTAAAGAGGCTGGTTTGAGGCTAGTGACTAGTTTTTTTGCTGATATGATCCCCTTCATCCCTGGCCAAGCAGATTCAAGTGCGCAAGCAACCCATCATGTCATTCCCACTCTAGCATATTATGCAACAGTGGGATCCCAGACGTCGACGTACCCAAGAAGTCAAAGAGTGTAAGCGTAGCTGGAACTCTGAATTGTTAAACTCTGTACTAAGCCTACATCCCGAACCCCAACCTTTTGCAGCTGGACCCCGACCAATGCTTAATCTAGGAACTCTGTCGATGTTGCATAACAAACACCAATACCAACACCAACACCCGATTCAAGTCCCAACCCTCAGGCAGCCCTCACTCCCTAAACCCTAAACCGTAAACCCAGAACTACCAAGCGAAGAGAGCCCAAGTGCCGCGAGGGCTCCTCGAACACAGATTTCGACAACTCTGAGTACCGGCCTCTAGCGGCTCAGGGCTTGGGCTAAGCACTGAGGTCAATCCTGTAGCTGATGTGTGTGACACTGAACTCACTAAATGTAGTAAGCATCTGCATATGTATGCATGTATGGATGGAACGGACGGGTGTTTGGTTGCGTGCATGTTAGTATGTATGTACTCCCAGAGTTATGTGATTTCTGTGTGTGAAAGATTGCTATCTTGTTGGGCTTAGCACGTCAAGCTCGTATTCGTGGCGCGGTGCTTCTGGGCTTTGCTTTTGGCTGTAGCCGCTTTCTAGGCTCGAACCTTTCGCATTTCAGCGATCAGGGGATTTGCGGCTTCGGGTTGGGAAGGAATTGCGAACCTGCTCGGTGACTGGAGACTACGGCACTAAATCCCAACTGTACCGGATAGCTACAGGAGCAGCAATACTTAGAACGTCACATGTGTTTGCATTTGTACAGCATCGTACGTGGGGTTTAATCAGGACTTCGGGTCTACATGGATTCGGCTTCAGAGGTCGAGATGGAGAGGTTGGCGGTGTGAGCTAAGCCTCAATTCCAGGCAGCCCGACTCGGGGCTTCGAAGCCTAAAGCGAGGCCCTATGGTCCCCGCAGCTTCTGCAACTCTCATATGGGAGATATGGAATAGCAGGGACTCGGACACAGGCCCTAAGAGATGTCTCCAGGCGACCCCGAGGCTAGGATAACCCTCGCCTAAAGCCCGAAACCCTAGGCTCTAAAGCCCTGAACCCTACATGCTAAACTAGGCCCTGACACCTCAAACCCCCGATGCCAGAGACCGCGAAAGGCAAGACTCCCTGAACGAGCTTGTGGAGGAATCCATGAATTCAGCCGGGAGACCGAGGGTACTTTGCTCTTGGTGTAGAGGATCGTCGGCTTGTGCTTCAGATTCGGCACTTGGGGGTTTAGAGTTCAGAATGTGGTGCTGCAGGGATTTGGGGTTTGGGAAGTGGGATTTTGGGATGCTCAGCAGTTCTTCATTGCCATGCACTTCTGACCCGTGAAGACTTCCTTAGCGCACCCTGTCTGCCTCATTGCACAAGGCTGTCGAACTTCAACAGTGGATAAACCCTAAGCCCTAAACCCTAAAAGCCTCAACACGAAGAGTTCAAGTTCTGCAATAACCTGCGCTGCACAGCCTTCAATGTCAAACCTCAAAGCATCCGAAAACCCTTACACCCTCGAACCAACCAGAACCACTAAACTCCTAATGTTCTACATCCCTCACCCAAGAGATCACGCAAGTCTTCAAACCCCGAAGAGCCCCAAAATACCCAACAAGGCCTTGCTCTCCTCTGCCAACGCAGAGGACAGGGGTTTTTGTTTTGGGGTTTCATAGGACTTTTGGTTTAGGGTTTGTGGTTTAGGGTTTCGGATTCGTTGTGTTTTGCTTATGTTGGGTTTATGTTTGTGCATTTTGGCTTGCAGCTTCTGGAGTTCATGCCTTAGGCGGAGTTGTTACTTAAAGGTGTACTGTTGGTTCGTGCGCGCATTATTCATGTGGCTTTGGTCTTTTCCTTTTAGCCAGAAACCTCGAGGGGTTACTTACTTGTCGTTGCTATGTCTAGTCGGTGCCATGGTTTGTCCGATGATCATTGTCCCGGTTGACTCCTAAGCCTCCCTCCTCCTCCGCCTCCTCTTCCTCTTCCTCCTGCTCGCACACTGACAAGGAAGTTCGTGAACGGCTGCGGGCTATCAAGAACTCTGGTCGAGTCCAGCCCTCGTGCTCCTTCGAGTTTGGCGTTTAGGGTTTAGGGATTCGGGTTTGGTGTTTGGGGTTTAGGGTTTGGGGTTTAGGGGTTTACGGTTTAGGGTTCAGTATCTTTAGGCCAACTTCGGGGAGCGGAGAAGCAGGGTCAGCGGGGTCTGGGTGGTGTGACCGCCTTGCTCGGCTGGGTGTAACATAGGTGCTTGCTTAAATAATTTCATATAATACTATTTTGGGGGGCTCCTCATTATTCCTTCCGAAGCCCTGAGCATTACAATTACAGTATAGTAGCCCCCAGAAACCCTAGTCTACTTATAAAGGCCCCTACATTATGGAGTTCTGAGTCTTCCCTGAAAGGGTTGGGATTTTGCTTCGTGGGCAGAGGGATTGATCCGGGGCCAGGCATGTGAAATTGATTGTAGTGGCCTGAATCATTACCAAGACTCTTCCTTAGGGCTCCTTGATCTACTTATCCTACAATATACGCCCAAAGGCCCAACACCATATTCTAATCATTGAGGCCTGTGCATGGAGACTGCCCAGCCAGGCTTACTTATGCAGTTGACATGTATGCTTATGTCATAGAAACCTTACCGTAACCCGTCTAGCACCCTTTAAAGGAACCCTAGTCATACTAGTATCTTTTATTTCGTATTGTAGTACTACTATTATTATTGCCATATGTTTGCGAGTTTCGCACTCTGGAGACAATCCTCCAGTCCGCATCCTCTCGAGGTCGTGGCAGTGTTCCGCTACCCCGTCAATAACAAGGACCGGGCGGGCTTAACCCCTATGTGGAAGACGGAGGAATTGTAGGAACCTCCATAAAGTTGGAAACCGGATTAAGGCCAAATAGTGCTGGGATTCCCTATACATTACTCTTAAGGATTCAGGCTATTGGGAATCCAACTTTTGGGCTTCTACTGTAGTCAGAATGTGTCTTTATGCTGCGTTGAAAGATTGCTAGGTGTAGTTTTCTAGGTTTGCCATATCGCAAGGCTTTGCTCTGGCCTGTAGTTGTCCGTGCTCGAGATGGCGATCTACCAGTCTTGTGGCCTTAAGAAAGGCGGTGAGTGCCTTCAGTTACTTCCTGCGCCATGTGAACCAGCATGCTTCGGATCCGAAGCCCTCGTCGCGGGAGAAAGACGATCGTGAGCAAAGGCCTGCAGGCGATCACTGGGAGATGGACCGGGGACTGCAAAGACGGAGGGTCTCAATCCCGTGCCGAAGATGGAATTGCGCAAATACATCGGCGCTGGGGGTAACAGGGATAAACTCATTATTACGGCACGGGACTATAGCTTCAAGCATTGGATTCCAGTAGCGGTGAGTGGTAGGCAGATGGACGCCACAACCCAGCGCATTTTGGATATCTCGCCGGCCATTGAGTCTGATGATACCATTGAAGGTCGGCTTCAAGCCTTTAATGCATTGCTAGGTGGTGGTGCATCCAAGAATAGGAGACGAAAGGCACTTGCTGTTGAGATCTATCGTGGTTTCCAGCGCCATCTTCATACGTTGGAGTCTCCTGAAGCGGCACAGTTGCTGAACATAGTTGGCGATCGTATTGCTGAAGTCATTAGCTCTGACTTCAGTTTTTTCGCAGAGCGTATCGCTCTTCAGGGAACTGCCTGACGACTTCCCTTCGGCTGCTGCAGATGACATCCCAGATCCTGTGACCCCTCCACTTGCTCCCTCTGTTGCTGCTCCCTCAGAGCCATCGGCTGAGCGATCGAGGTCCTGACCCTCCGGAGCCTAGACGTAAGGTAGCTTGTGTTAGAACGCCAGAGCCAACTCCCAGGCCTAGGCATGCAGGTGTAAGAACCCCTTCGCCTCCAAAGGCTATTAAGGAGAAAATTTCAGGCAATGCGTATCTGGTGATTCGGCCTAAGAAACGGCCTCAACCTCGCCAGGACGACAACCCAGGGTGCTTAGGGTATGAGTCTGAATATCCGTCCATTGCGGAATCTTTCTGTGAGCAAACCTCAAAAGGGAAGGATAAGGGTACGAGCGTAAGTGAGTGGACGACCCAGCAGTGGAGAGATTATAATAGAATTCTTGGATCCATCAACCAACAGGAGGCCGCTCCTGCTGCGATCATTGCACCTCCTGCGCCTGTCATCGACCTTGAGTCTTTTGATGCACCGGACGCGCACGCCACGCGCGATATTGCTGCCGCTGAGGCTCCTGATGCACCCGCCGCGAAACGCGTTCTCGTAAGTCTGGATTTCCAAAAAGTTCTTGACCTTCATTTTGGAGACTCTCGAGACTTTTTGCACCAGCTCGACGAGCAGTGCCCTGGACACCTTTATCTCGACCCCATCCAGACGAGAGCCACGATGGAACGCGAACTTCCTGGCATTCCTGTGGTTATTACCTCCGGTGCTGTTGGAAGGCACGGCAAAGGAAGAGCTCTGGGAGAGCTCGCCTACGAGCGAGGTGCAGACTGCTGCTGCATTGTAGCGAGTTTATCCTTTGCATTGCATGGCTGCAACACCACTTCGGTCTGAACACCCTAGAACCCTAAGCCCCAAACCCCTAAACCCGAAACCAAAAACTTTAAATCCAAAACCCTAAGCATCTGTCTGCTTGGGTTTCGGGTTGCTGTGGGCCTTGCACCCTTTGGGTTTAGAGTTTGGGGGAGCCCTAAACCCTAAGTAAAGAGAAGGGCCCTAACAATAAGAAGGGTCTGGGGCTTGGGGCAAATTAGATTAAATTATACCTATATCGGGGCTGTAAACTGAAGCCTAAGATGCCGTTATGTGTTCAGGGGTCGAAACAAAGTCTTGCGGACAAACTGGGCAAGCTCTTTGCTATGTTTAGGGTTTACGGGTTTGAGGGTGTGGGGTCTAGGGCCTTTGTTATGCAGGTTTCGCAGTTCAAGACCAAGCATGCAAGGCTGAACTTTGAAGAATACTTTCGCATGGTCATAAGACCCCCAGGAAAAAAACTATCTACGACCCTGCCGGTCGTAAAAGCCTTAGACGCAGAGTGCTCAACCGTTGCAAGACCTAAAATCCAGTCAAACCCGAAACCCTAAACGCTAAACCCTAAACCCTATAAACCCGAAACCCTATACTAAACCCGAAACCCTAAGCGCTAAAAGCCGCTGCAGGGATCAGTTTCGTTTCGAGCAGGAAGCGGCCGCGAACCTGCAGCGGGCACTGGAGCAGAATCCCTATGCAAAGGCCGGTGGGCTTCTACTTTTGGGGCCTTAATAAACAAATACCAGGACTATTTTTGAGGCTCCTCAGTATCAGTATAGAGTATAATAACCCTCAAACCCTATTCAAATTTATTAAGGCCCCTACATTACACATTGATTTGGGGATTTTGTGCTTTGTGCTTTTCGGAATCTAGGCTTTGGGAATGGTCGTGCTTTTTGGGACTTTGTGGGTCTGGCGCTTGCAGAAATTGTAGAGTTTAGCGGTTCCTCCGCTCGGTACAGCTGCAGTTTCTGAAAGAAAATTATCGTCATGATGGCTTCCGGGATGAATACAAGATCCTTGAGATCACTGATTTCTCCGGTGGTACTCTCATTTTGAGCGGGCAGCTCCTCGTTGAAAAGGAAGGATGGGAAACAGGGTACCCCTGTCATTAACGAGCCGAGGATACCTTCAACACCAAAAATCGAAGTCCCCGGTTTGTGTTTCAGGGCTTCAGACATTCATGTGAGAGCTGCCGAAGAAGAAGGCTTCCCCAATCTGGGTCTTAAGAACCCTCCTTCTCTCACCGTTGGAATCCGATGTTACAGTTAAGTTGTTCAGGCACGTAACAGAGACCCGATGAACTACTTGAAGCTTAAAGCCATCTTAAAACCCCTTCTAACATCCGAAAAAGAAGATCTTCCAGCGCCGATATGGACATAAAGCAGTAGCCAGAAAGCTGGAATACCCTTGTCACTGCTTCCTTTGAAGTACAGCAAAAGAATCTCAGCAGTAATCATGCTGAATCCATGTCGGAATTTCTGGAGTCTCAACCTTGAGAAGTTCCCATGAAACCCTTTTTGAGCTGTTAGTGGGATGTCTCCGTTGAAGGTTACAGGTGCAATCGGAGTTTGCCATTGTGAGTGTGGGGCCGTGGCTCGAGGATGGCTTCAGGGGTTCGGGAATTGGGGTTTTAGCGTTTTCATGTTGGAATTTGGATTTGGAGCTCGGGGTTTAGAGTTGTATGTAGCATAGAAGCCTGAATAACTAACCATATCGTTCCTTAGGGCTGCCCATTGTAAATATACTGCAATATGCCTCAACACCCTATTCTAATTTCTAAGGCGCCTACAGTAGGCTTCAGTGTTCGGGGTTCCCGGGTCCGAGTGAAGCGGAGCCCGGAAATCCCTCTTGCTCCAAGGGCGGGCAGAAGTTGGAGGTGCGCAGTACCTGCTTCGGGGGATCATGTACAGGGTTAGGGTTCTTGAATACTTAGTGAATAAGAGGTTTCCTCGGGGGTCCGTAGTAGGCTTTGGTTTTTGTTGGTTCTTTTGGTGTGTTTGGCTCTTTCGGTCGTTTGGTTTGTTTGGTTCTGTTGACGTTTTGGTATGCTTGGTTCGTTTTGATTCTTCCTACTGTGCGCATTACAGTCGGCCATGACATAGAACCACCCAAAATGTGCAAGCCCAGGATCCTTCTCTTAAGTGCTAAGCTTAGCGGTTGAGCGGTGCACAGCTGTTCAAGAAGTCCTCTTACGGGGGGCCTTCGTGCATTTTCGCCGCTTAAGCTACATGATCAGTACATCCTACATCCTCATATGCGGGTTCGAGGGTATTCAGGATAAACAGGGATAAACCCTTAAACGCTTAACCCCTAAACACCTGAACCCTCAAGCCACAAACCCCTAACCGTAAAACACTATAGACCCCCAAAAAGATTTAGAGTTCTGTGCCCAGGAAACCGATCCTCCGCTGCCCGACGTGCGTTTGATGTCTCCTGAGGGGTTGAGAAGCATTGTAGTATCTGCCTGCGTGGTGAATTTTAACTCGTAGACTCGTAGACTATGCTTTGTGGGTTTGTTGGTTGAGGGTTTATGGGGTTTAGGGTCTATACGGGTTTGGGGCTTAAGGGTTTAGGGGCAAAGGGTTTAGAGTTAAGGGTTTAGGGCTCAAGGACTTTAAGGGTTTATGTTCATTTGTCGGAGGTTCATTTGCTGCCTGCGGACCCACCGAGCCTCCTCTGGGAGCATTTCATCATGGGCGCTGCGCTTGGCTTCACCTGATGCAGGGGAGTTCATGAAAGTTCATGTGTGCATACACTAAACCCGAATCTCAGCAGCCTGTAACTCGTGTTAGCCTCCGTCCGGTATGTGGAGTTACAGGTTCAGCCGCTGTGTTTGCTTATCATGTCCGGTTGTGGGCCCTACGCTAGACCCTAAGCAATATTGCCCTGAAGTAGACCCAGGGTCTCGTTTACATCAGTACGGGCCTGGTACTTCGCCCTCCTATACGATGTAAAACTCGACAGCGAAGACTTCTTGGGTTCAGGAGTTAGGGTCTTTGAAAGAGCAAAGCAACTATGAGTATGACCACAACTATGCCATGTAAGGTTACGCAGCATAGAGTGGTTTCCTGTTCGTGACTGCAAATGATCCTGTATCAGGCCCCGTGTTCATGTTTTTAGTAGCCACGACCTCAGTTGCCATTCAGATTTGGGATAAGCACACGAGTGTTGATGGTAACCATGAAAATTTGTAGGTTATGGTGTGGGCTTGAACACAAGGTAACAGTAGTAACCCACAAAATGCAGAAAAACGCACCAGGAGACTTAACCCTAAACTCGAAAGCCCCTGAACTCTGACACCCTAAGCCCAAAACCAAAATCCCTTGAACCCTAACCCCGTGAACCCGAAGCCCTTAAACCCTAAGTCCGAGCTAACCCCCGAAACCCTGAGCCCTGAACGCTTGTATACTGTTCAAGAAAACTAACACACTAAAACCTAAGCCCCAAAACCTAAACTCTGAACCCTAAACCCTAAACCCCTAAACTCCAAACCCTAAACCCTAAACCCCTAAACCCCAAAACCTAAACTTTAAACCCAAACCGCCGGAGGCTTGAAGACCCGGGAGCAGGTCTGCTGCTTCTTCTGCCTGAGTCCAAGGCCCGGTAGACGCGGCTGGTCGAGGGTTTAGGGTTTGGGCTCCGGGTTTAAGGCTTAGGGTTTAGTAATCAATTTAGGGTGCAGGTTTTTTAGAGGCTTTTGGGCTAGGGGTTTAAGGTTAGGGCCTTAGGCTTACTTGCATTTGTTGCAGGATGGACACGTTGTTTTTTTCCGGTGCGAAAGTGATCTTTTGCGTTGAGAGTCTGTTTTCCGTACCCCTAGGATAACTCACTCGTTTTGCGTGTGCAATGCTACCGACAATTACCCATGAGCCGCCAAGCCCCAAACGATACAAGAACTCTCAAGGCTCTGAAGAACACCCTTAGGGTTTAGGGTTTAGGGTTTACATGAACCCCTTCCCGCTCGGCAGCGACTGGCTTCGTCCCTTAAGCCGTGAAACTGGCGCGGAACCCTTGAACTTTTGGACCCCGAACCCTCAGCCCCAAAAAACCCCTGAGCCTTGTAGCCCCAAACCAAAGGAATTTCAAACTAAAGCTTTTTGAACGAAACCCTAAACCCTTACAAAGTCTCCCTAAACCCTAAACCCCTAAACCCCTAAACCCTACACCCTAAAACCCCTAAACCCTAAAACCCTAAAACCCTAAACCCGGCCAGGGACCTCAGCCTTATCAAAGCGAACTTGAAGATTCTGCGGGGGATCCCAGGGAGCCTCGGGGCGTTCGGCTTCGGGTTTTGGAGATTTGGGGTTCAGGGTTTAGGGTTTAGGGTTTAGGAGTTTAGGGGTTTAGGAGTTTAGGGGTTCAGGGTTTAGGGTTTAGGAGTTTAGGGTTTAGGAGTTTAGGGTTTAGGGTTTGGGGTGTAGGGTTTAGGGTTGAGGAGTTTAGGGATTAGGAGTTTAGGGTTTAGGGTTGGGGGGGGTTTCGGGTTGAGGGTTGCCTTGAGGAGGCAAGGCTGTTTGGGATGCAGGGTGCAGAGGGACTGGACTCCAGAGGTTAAACGCAAGCGGTGTTTTTAGGAGGCTTTTGCTGGTGAAGGACACCCTCAGCCTTAAACCCTAAGTGCAGAAGAGCATCAGACCTTGAAGACTGCCAAGCTTACAACCTTGGAGCAACGAGAATCCCACTTAGACCATTAACCCTAAGCCAGATCCCGAATCCGAAACTCTAGGTATGCGTCCGAGAGGGAGCAGCAAGATGGCGGATGGGTCACGCAGAATCGGTACTGGTAACTTTGGTCCTCTGCATCAGCACAAGAAATTTCGGTAAGGGTTTAGGATTTAGTGTATCACTGGGATGAATATTTATGGTTTGGGGGTTGAACAGCGCAGGAGAGTTGAGGAATGAGGACCATCTTGCGCCTGATCCGACTTTCTTCTCAGGCTTTGCTGCTCTTCGCGTGGAGCCCAGAATTCTCTCGCGCTCGACGCTGCCCAGGGTTTGGGGGTTCAGGGTTTACGGGTTTGGGGTTCAGGATATGGGGTGTCCGAAAGCAACACAGCACAGCACCGAAACACACTCCTTTCAATCTGGCCTTTAGTTTTACCAACGTTAGGGGGAGTCTTCTGGAAGAACAGCCTATTAAGAGCACGGGTGCCCGTACTATACAGGTGACAGTGGGGAGCGCATTTCTGGAAGCCGAAGTTGCGTAATCAACATAGAATGTACTAACTCAGGCATCTTGGCCACACGCAGACGACAAAACCGACAAACGCGCCCCTCAACCCCAAGACCCTAAGTGCCTAAAGCCTCAGGCCTGCAATCCGAAAGGACTCCCCAAACCCTCAAAAACCTTCAAAACGTTTGAAAGCGCTGAAACCCAAGCAGCCCGAAATCCCTTGCAAACTCGGAAACTTAACAGCTAAGCTCGAATTGCTTTCCGGTGCTCACCCGTCAACATTGTTACTTCCTTCATGGAGTCTCAGCATAGCTAGTTTACTGTACCCCATAGTAACGTATACCCTAAACCTAGATCCTTACACCCTCAATCCTGAACCCGAAGTTCCCGAAACCCATAAAGCCTATATGGGAGTTTCCCAAAATAGGGGGCCCTAATATAGTACCCTAAATGGTAGGACCCTTATATAAGGACCCCAAAATAAGGTACCCCCTATTTTCGGAAACTCCCATATGAAGCCCCGAATCTTCAGGTTGACTCTCGGCCTTCCCTGCCATTTGAGATTTCAGGGCTTTGCTCAGATCTAGCTTTGTGGGGTTTGGGGCGTAGGTTTTAGGGTCTAGGGTCCTAGGTTCAGGTTCCAGAAGCTTCGGGCGAGTATTAACGGTGGTTGTCACTCCAAACAGCACTTGTTGTCACATTATAACTTATAACCCTAACCCTAGTCAAGGCAAGAAGTTTGAGCGTAGGGACCCAAGATCTAGGGTTCGTGCATTGTGGTATTTAGAGATCCGGGTTTGGGTTTCGCAAGCTTGCGGGTTTCTTTCGGAGGAGCTTGCGGGTTCGCGGTTTAGGGTTTAAGACTTGAAGCTCGTGTTCAAGTCTTCAGGTCATTTTGTAGATGTGAGGGGTGTTGGCTTGAGGTGACTGTGAAGTTCAGATTTGTTGGCTTTGGGGATCTGCTTTATTATGTCTGGCACTTTCACGCAGGTTTCTCCTTTGAGGGACACTTCCTGCCACAGGTGTCTTTTGACTTCCTGTGCATTTACGACCCTAGACCCACATGATCCTCAACCCATCAAGACTTAGTTCCTTGTGCCTGCGGGCTTGACCGCGTTCGATGCTTCGCCAGGTTATTACATGCTCTACGCCCGCGTCTACCGTCCGAATCCCTGTACCACACTGTGCAGAGCAGGATGAATGCTTCAATCTGAAAACTCCAAAGTTCAGTAATTTTCCGAAGTGTACGGCTTGAGCCAGAGACCCTTGCCCTTTGGCGCACGGAGGGCGTGCCGTAAAGAGCACGGGGCTTGAAGAAAGAGGCTTATCCTGGGCTCACATTCGAAACGGCTCACGGCCTACCGGTCAGGGTGTTCGAACTTGTGACTGTTGGGTGTCGAGAAGTGCTAGGACAAAATATTATCCTATACTAGACCACATGATACTATATTATACTAAACCATACTATATTATACTAAACCATACTATATCATACTAAGCCATATTATATTATACTAAACCATACTATATTATACTCAACCATACTATATACGATCCAAAGTCTAAACCGGGAGTGAACTCCTCAAAGCGAATCTCCGAAAGGTTCGCTCCTCAATTCGACGAGCCGGAAGCTTCAATATGGGTAGTTCTCGAGATTAGGGTCCCTTACAGTAGGTATGCCGTAGTATTTGGGGGCCCTTAAGAGGGACCCTAAAATTTGCGAACTACCCACATGGTTCGCTTCGAGTTTGGGTATGCGCCGACTATAGAGATAAACCTCGGCTTGCTTGTTGACCCTGGCGGGTAACTGAGCAAACGGCATAGTATGGCTACCTTCGCGGGATCATACAGAACCACCCTTAAAAAAGCTTTCTAAATGCACCATGAAAGCAACCCCCAAAGGAATCCTTGGGAAGAAACATTGAATTGCTACATTCCTTCTTTCCTCGTTGGACCTCGGCTAAGGAGTCTCGCACCAGAATATACATCCCGAGTTCTACAAAACCTGCGAGGATTTGGAGTCTAGGGCCCGAGTTTTTTCAAATCTTAGGCCCTATACTATAGGGGCCTCAGCAATTTCCAATACTACTACTTTGAGGTCCCAAATTCTAGATAACATTTCAGTGGCCCCAAAACCACAAGTAAGGCCCCGACATTACTAAACTTGAAGCCCGCAGTGACAGCCGCAGGTGCCCAGCAGCGTGCACTCGAGGAAGGCTCGCCTTCTCCCTTTCCCGAAGGGCTCAGGGGCTTTAGCTTTGCTGGTTTGGTTCTTTAGGGGTTTGGGGTGTAGGGATTTTGGGTTTAGGCTCTAGGGTTTCGGGTTTAGGGTTTAGGCTTTAGGGGTTTGGGGTTTAGGGATTTGAGGTTAGAGCTTATTGGGGTTGGGTTTAGAGCTTATTGGGGTTGGGTTTAGGGTGTGTTTTGGGCTTCAAGGCTTCAGGGGAGTCCTTTAATGGGTTTTCGGTTTAGGGCTCAGGGATTTGGGGTTTAGGGAGTTGTTTGGGGTCAGGCCCCTCAGCTGGTAAGCTTCTTACTACAAGCCTCGGAGACGCGAGCTTGAGCATTAATATTTTAGTAGTTGAGAAGTCAGGGGACCCTTGATATGGAGGCTAAAGACACACTCTGAAAGACTGTTTAGAGTAGAACCCTACACTGCAGTACCCTCACCGGCAAGAACCACCCAAAAAATGTTGCCCCGTCTTCGGTGTCATGCTGGGCCTCATGCTGGGGTTCGAAGGCTGATTGCTGACGAATGCCATGAAGCAAGCCTACCCAGGTACAGCCGAGTCCCAATTCGTGGCCTTCACTGCCTAAGCACCGAATGAGAATCCCGAACTCCAACCCTAACCGCGAAGTTAAAACCAGAAAATCCTGAACCCTAAACCCCCAAACCTACCTTTGGTTAGTAGGGAATGGAAGACTGGTAGTAATAGTAGTTATAATTGTACCCCATTCTTCCATTCCCTACTAACCAAGCGAAGCAAAGAAAGCCCTGAAATCTTCAACGCTCGAGATTTCATGATGACTACGCTGGCCGGGACCTCAAGCTCCGCAGAGTCGGAGCAGCAACGAACAACGTACATAATGAGGTGGAAAGGTGCTTTGAGCTGCGCTATGAAATGAGAGTTTGGGGTTAGGGTGTAGGGCTTCGGGTGTGCGGTACTGTGGGGTTTTAGCTTGCTGATTTCAGGTCGAGATAAGTAGGCGAAGACCTCCAGCGCCGTGCTTCGCACATATGCGAACGTAAATTGAAGCCTTTGGAGGCCCGAAAGCTTCTCAGCCACGTGCCTCTCTTGTGCTCTAAAATGAAGGATCCTTACTTCTCCAGCTCTACATCTTCGAACCCCAGCAAGCGGGAACTCTTAACAACCCTAAAGAACGAACCCTCAAACCCACAATACAACTTTAAAACCTCGAGAACCCTAAAGCGCAGAGTAGATACTTCAAGCCCCACTTAGCTCCTGAGCCATCAAAACTCAAGACCCAGGATACAAAAAAGACTTCGAAACCGCCAATCTGAAGCCCTGCAAGGCCTTAGCCCAACATCGCGAAAGCTTTTAATATAGGGGCTTTAATAATTAGAAGAGGGTTTCGGGGCCCATTATACTATACTTATCATAAGGAACCCCAAAAAATAGCATTGGTAATTTTTTAATTAGGCCCGTATAGTACCCTACGTCTCTGGCCTGGCTAAGGTGACGATCTCGGCTTCCTTGGGAAACCTTCTGATCAATCAGAAGCTGAGCTGAGTGAGGTTGAGGGGCCCGGGAGTTCAAGTGATGCGAGGTTTAGGGATGTTTAGGGCTACTGTAGGGTGTAGGGGCTCGGTGGATTTAAGGGCTCTAGGCTTTTGGCGGATTTGCTGTTTCAAAGGTTGAGAATTCGGAGGTTTAGGTAGTTGAGGGGCTTTGGGCTTAGGGTTTAGGGCTTAGGGGCTTATAGGGTTTAGGACTTAGGGTTTTGGGTTTAGGGGGTTGTCTTGTTATGGACAGTTCAAACCACTGCAGCTTTCCAGCAGCTTGTGTCACTCGAAAAAACCCTCGCTAGCCTAACAACAACAACCCCGGTTTGCGGTTCGGATTCAGGTCCATAATGAGAATATGGGTTCGGATCGGTTACACTTATATTATATACATGTGGAGAAGCCATCAGGTGATATTTTAGCAAATGGCTTTGATGCTAGAGTCGCTCGAGTTACATAGAAATCACCAGGGGACATCATTATCAGATAGTCTTTGAGGTCTCTTGCTGCTTTGAACATGGCTTGGGCTTCGGACGGTCAGTCCTGTGGCCCGGATGTTGGGCTGTGTCGGGCGGTGCCTCACAGGGAACCGCAATGTAGGCAAAGGACCGTAAATCCCCCAAAATCCTGGAAAAAGAGCTCAGGATCGTCTGGTCCTGCGCCATGGACGTTGGGTACAGACTGAAGGCCCGAAATCAAGTCAGGGATTGGCTTGGGTGTAGCTTAGAGGATTTTGGGGCTCGGGTAGTGTTTTTTTTCGTGGTTCCCTTCTGTCCTTTGATCTATGGGAATCTATGTCTGCTGGTGACTTAGTCTCAGTTGTCTTGCCAGATGCAGGTGTTCGGCAGATGTGTCATCGCCTCTCTCAAGGGCGCTGCGAGGAGTGTTGAAATTATTTTCTTGTTTGCCTCAGGTTGCGGCGAGGTTTATGCAAAACATATGAACAACTACATCTCTCGCTGTCTCTAGACCCCGTTTACCTGGTCCTACACCGTTCAAGATCAGCAACAGAGCTGCAGAACGAAATCCACGAAAGGTCTAGCTGCTAGCTACCGCTGCAGGGCTTTGGCATGAGGGTTGTACGATTTGAGTGTTAGCGTTTGGGGTTCAGGATGTGTGGGTTTTTGCGGTTCTAGGCCGACCTTGCAAAATCCTGCCATCTCAGACACCTGACGAGACCCCAGAAGCGAATACCAAGCCTCAGACCATAAGCCATACCCCACAATTCTACGACGCAGGAGTCAGGCTGGAGGTTCGGGCTCTGGGGCTTTGCTGTCTGCATGCCTTAGTTTCGAGCCTCTCACAAACGAAAACTTGAAGCTTTTGCAACAACTTCGACCCCTGAAGCCTGAACCCGCTTCATTCACATAGGCACGTTGCCTTAAAGATGCCTGATCAACAGCACCCTCCATAGTGCAGACCCCTGATCAATAACTTCGCATTTCGGAAGGGCAGATCCCTTCCTAAGACCAAAGTAAAGTGAGGAAGAGAGTTATTCATCAAGGGTCCATGAAACCTGAATTCCAAACCACATTTGGAGGCTCCTTCAGGTCTAGGGTTCATGGGTTCTGCCTGTTTGTCGTCTGACTTCCATGAGGCCGACAGAGATGCATATGTCTTTCGATGGTACACGGCCGCGCTCGCCTTCGTTGATTTGGGTGCTGCAGGGCTTTGGGTACGGAGTTCTGAGTCTTTCGGGGTTCGGAGCTCAATAGCAAGTATTAACAAACTATTCCATAGGGATCCTATCACTACTTACCGTTTACTTAAACATGCAATCATAGCTCTGAGGCCTACCTCTACGGATGTCGGCCTTGGGAGCACTTGGGGATAGGTAGGGCAGTCTCAGGCAGGGACACGACGATCTCCATGAGGTGCATACATTGCCCTTCTTAGTGTCCTCGTTGCAGAGCCGTGTCATTTTGGATGTATTAGAAATATTGAAAGATCCTAAACCCTTATTAGAAATATTGAAAGATCCTAAACCCTAAACCCTAAAGCCTAGGTTCCCAAGCACCATGTGTCAAGCTTCTGTAACGAAAGGCCAACCCCGAAGCCTTGTGGCGCGCATGTAGAGCTGGGAGTTTCCGATAATAGGGGATCCCAATATAGCACCCTAGATAGTGGGATTCTTATTTTAAGGACCCCCAAATAAGGCACCCCTAATTTTTGAAAACTCCCAGCTGGAAGTTTTGGCGCGTGGCCCTGCCTCACTAGGTCTCAACCCTTGCCGTGAAGCAATGCACCGTAATTTTCACGCTCACCCCCTCGACCCCGAAACTTCAACCATGGTGCTCGATTTCGAAGGTCCCACAAAGTGCAACATCAGGCCACCCATAAGATCTCAGTACAGATTATGGAGATACCCTCTAACTATCCTTAGATTAAACGACCTCTAAGAGACCTCAACCCGACAGTTTCGGGAATCCAGCAGTCGCAGCACTCCATGCCATTGCCAGCTTATCACCTTGATCAACACTCTCTTCAATTTTGGGGCAGGGCGCTGAGCATCTTCTCATTTTTCAAGCTACTGTAGAAGCTTCTGAATTTGGAGTTTCCGGGTTTCTAGTTTGGGTTTGTGGCTTCAGGTGTCTTGTGCTCGTGGATCTCGGGAGTCTGGGGAGAATTAGCTTTGAGGGTTCTCCTAGGTACAACTCCAAGTAAATCCTGCTTCGCAAGCCCCTCTAGTGACAATTCTGATAGTCCCTACATGTCCCTACATATTGATGCTACAGCATATCTCAAATTAAGGCCCCTCTATTAAGTTTCCCGGCACCCAAAGCTTGATTCTCTAGAAGCTTCACTGTAAGAGCGTCTCTTTCGTTAAACCCAACGATGAAACCCAAACGGCCTAAGCCCTGCAATGCCTCGCTCGGATGCTGCGGGAAGTTTGCTCCCCAAGCCTTTACATGTTCAGAGCTCGAAGTTTACTCCCCAAGCCTTTTCATGTTCAGAGCTCGCAAGCTTCCTTGTAAGAAGAAGCTGACCGTGTATCTCACGTATAGCCCGAAAACCTCAGTCTTGCACTTGAACCCAACAGCTCTTCACTGTTGCACGACCTGTCTGAACAACGGACAGCGGAATGTTGTATTTAGTGCATTCACAACCTAGTCTTCGGCTATCGCAATTTTGCAACGTTATGGGCTAAAGCGGTTTCAACTACTATCTTGTTTACAGTTTACGCTACACGTAGCAGCAGAAGCAGCAGCTGCAGTAGTAGGAGCAACAAGTCTATTGAGAGTAGCATGGTTAAGAGTCGGCGTAGCAAAAGAAGGACTAGCATCAGTAGTAGTAGCAAGCAGTCGTCGTGCTCATGGTAGTGGCAGCTGCCAGGAGCAGTAGATCCACAGTTCGCCCTAAGCCCTTCAAACAAAGACTGCGGCTCGACTGAGGTCATCACGGCCACATTCAGCAAGAAGCCGGCTCGCACCCGAGCGATTAAGGGGTTTAGGGTTTCGGATTAAAGGTTTGGGGCGTCTGATTTTGTGATCAAGGCTTCAGGAGTATGTCAGGGCTACACCCTAAGCGCGAAGCAGAACAAGAAACCCCAAATTTAAGAAACCCTAGGCCCCGAACCCTAAACCCCAAGCCCCTAAACCCTAAACCTTAAACACCCAAACCTTCGACCCTGAACCCCAAGCCGAAGAGCTCGGACCTTGGGAGCCGCTCCCCGAAACCCAAGGCCAAACGCCTGAAGCGCAAAGTTTTAAGGCAACTTTCACCTCAACCCCACAACCCCAAAGCCCCAAACCCTTTCAGCACCTTTCAGGGCACAGATAGTCTCGGCTGTAGCGGAAACCACCCTAAGAAAGCCCCAAACCCTAAACATCTGAGACCCTAAACCCTGAACCCAAAAATAACAACTCTAAACCCGAAAATAGCCGAAGCTCGAGAAAGGACGACGCCTTGCAGCGAGTGCTCTACGAGGCAGCACTGGGAAACCAGATGCTCGTGTCGGGGCACCGAGCTTCCAAGCATTTAGCTTTGCTCTTAGGGTTTAGGGTCTGGGCGTTTAGAGTGTTGGAGCGTTAGGGTCTAAAGTTTTGGATTTAGCTTCTAGATGTTGGTGTTTTAGTGTTTAGAGTGTTGGGTTTAGGATTTCGCATATCGAGTTGGGGCTGTGTGCACGGATAGAGTTGTTGGTTTTCGACACGAAAAACGTTCAAAATCGTAAGGCAACAACCGCCCGCACAAGCCCAAGGTGCGCGATGAAATCAAAAGAGAGCCGGTAGCCGGCACAGGGTTTGGGTGCATGCTGTACATAGCATATTATTATTGTTTTGTATACGGACACCCCAATCCAAGGAGACTATTATCAATCACATATTCTGACATCAATGACGAGGTTCGATCCGAACTACGCTCGAGCATTTAGGGCTTAGGGATGAGGCTTAGAACTTGGCATCTTGGGCTGCGGGTTCAGGGACTACGGGTCAGAGGCCAGGATCTAAACCCTGTGGCCCAGAAATCTGAAAGTATTTGCAAGCTAGGAGCCTACCTCTGGGGTTTGAGCGCTTTAGGGTTTGGGCTCACCTGATCCCGTGGCATGCCATTTTCATAAAGCCATTGCAGCACATTAAGAATTCCTTATAAACCAGCATGAAAAGTTATTGGCAATAAAAAACCTGACAATTGTGGTAGATGGCAGCAATGATAAATGCATGACAACATTAGAACGCCGCATCTCCGTCAAATGCAAAGGTTCGTCCGCGGCTCCTTGGTGAGCTATGCAATTTTTCCCGCCCGCAGCCAAGCAACCGAGCAAGTTCTTAAGTCGTTTGGTGACAAGGGTGCAGGGGTCCGTAAGGGCTTTTTAACTAGAGTGTTCATCCGTCCGAGGTTCTATTATTTCAAGAGCCAGTTCTTTGAGAAATCAGGTTGATGGACCCTTGCACGGATTAGGTGTTGTTCAAGGGTACACCCCGAAAGAGATTCTGCAACCTCTCCCCAGAGCTATACTGTGTCCTTCCAGGCTGTACAGGTTTGAGTCGTTCCGGTGTGTTTGGAGCCTTTCGAGTTCAGGTGTCCGACGGCCCAAAGCCAAAACTCCGGGGCCCCAAACCCAAAAAACCCGAGCACCCCAAAGCCCTCCAAAGCTTAACAGCCCCCCTGAAAACGCATAAAACATCTATAGCCCCCTCAGCCTTCTTGGCATTATTGGGTACCCCCACAACTAATTTGTTAATTGGGGCCGGAGAAAATGCTTGCAATGTTGGAACCCGCCGGATTTATTTTTCTTAACTGAGCCCCCCCAGTCCCTGCTTCCAAAAAATTAGGGGCAACAGTTTTCTCCTATTGGGGTCCACCAAAGAATTCGTGGGTCTGAATAAGACAAGAACTTGTAATCATGGGGGCCCAGCACACTAGCCAGCAGCTAACATTACTCGCCCCCGCAACCCAGGTGTTCTATGGATTGCTTTGGTTGAAGGGCCGCGTGATGCTGCTCTGGGAGTATCTGCCCTCTCGGCTTGTTTTTGTGTTGTTTGAGGCGTGGTGGTGCTAACTTAGGCATCGGAATGCGTGTTGGACTTATGGTTTTAGAGTATGGGGTTTTGGGTTTACATAATGTGCTGGTAATTTTCTTTCTGTCTAGTGTGTAAAGAGTGCTCTTAGTACTCTTCGTGAACTTGCGCATAGGGTGTGCGAAAGCCCTCACTTGGTAATGCTGGGGCGTCTTGGAGGCTTCGGAGCTACAATTTTGGGTTCAGGAGTTTCGGGTCTAGGGTTCTGGATTGAGGCTTAGGTTTGGGTTCAGGATTTTTGAGTTTAGGTTTACAAGTTGAGGGTTTAGAGTTTAGTTTAGGGTCGGCAGGCCTGCTAAACCTCAGCACGTGGGCAACCTCGCAATCCTCAGCCCTGAGATTCCATGAAGAAACGTTCCGACAATTTAATCCTAAACCTTAGGGAAGCTTGGAAGCACTTTAGAATGCTGGGTTGCTATAATCCCGACGCAACAGCTGAAGTTATGATTTTTGCAAAGGTATCAAGTTCAGTATGGAAGCCCCAAACTCTAACCCTAAACTCTTGAGCCCCCATAGCCCTCGGAAACATGTTGAATCAGTTTGGTTCGATTGGTAGACATCTTGTAGACCCCTCTTTAAGCTCAAATCCAGATCCGAACAGCCCTACAAAGAGCTCCAATCTCTCCACATCCACATGTAAGCAAAAGCTCAAACCCGGCACTAGCAGTGATTTGTTCAACTTAGGCGCGCCTTGTCTAGGTGCCCTTCTATTAAACCTTTGTGTAGGTGTCCTTTTCCTGATAAGGGTTCGACTGGTTCACATGCGGGTCCCTTTTCTGAAGATTCCAAATCGTGGCAGGAGTTCTACCAGCAGAGAATGGGCAAAGCTACGATTCAAAGCTGAGCAGGCAAAGTCTAGAGTCTGGGGTCTTTGGGTATAGGGTGCAGTTTTGGGGGCAGGGGGTCTTTTTCGATTGCTTTAGGATTTAGGGTATGGGCGCCCGGGTACCGGTACCATTCTTCTGTCTTTTCGGTACCATTCCGCTGTTGACTTCGAGAAACTGATGGGTTGCAATGGAAACCTCTGCTTAGTGAGCTGACCTTCACAAGGGAGAGTAGTATTAGGATGGTCACTTATGGTCATCCTCATGAAGCGAGAGGATGGCCATAAATGAGTGGTCTCAAGTATTTTGCGACCTTTTGGTCTGCGGGCCTCCAGTATTCACTTCCTGGTTTTTCAGACGCTCCACCTTCCTGTTCACACGCTCCGCAAATCTGACGAGTCTCGTCCTTAATAGTAGCATGCCGGAAACAGCAATCCTTAAACACGAAGCCTTAAACTCGATACAGGAACGGCACCGTACTCTAAACGGTATTCCCTGCATGGCTGAGTGCTGAAAGAGGGCCAGAAGGGCAACATGATGTCAACCATGATGCCTTAATGTGATTCTCGGGGTTCTGTTTCCTTAACCCCAAACCCCTTCACAGGCGTACCGCTTACGAGTCTTTACTAGACGATTATGACACGAAACACGACAGCCAAGCTCTGCAGGCTTTCGAACCACCAGAGTGGTGGCTGCAATACGACTACGCCGCCATCGCGGGCTGCTTAGAAGTCTTCGCGGCTTGAAGTTTCGGGCTTCGCGGGGTGAGGCTTCGAGTTTGGAGTTGAACTGGGCTTTGGTGTACCATACTTTAATACTTTGTTTCTTAAAGGAACCATTATGAAATAAAACTTTATACTTTCTTCTCCCTGGTTACTTAAAAGCCCAGTGAAAATGTCGGCTTATTGGTCAACTGCGTGGGGTTCAGGGATGTTCAGGGTTTAAGGCGTGGGTTTTCGGAGGGACTTTCGAGGCTGGCATACAGGTAAAGGAGGGTTCAGGGTTTGGGATCTGGCTCAAGTTTCGAGATAAGAGGGCATTTCAGTACGAAGCAAGTTTGTGCACCCTCACAGTGTCATCTTTCATCACCCTAGACAGTGTAAACCTACTATCAGCGACATCGGAAAGCCTTGAGACACGCCTTCAGGGCTCTTCTGGCATACTTACATTATCAGGGAGGCGGACTTAAACCTAAAGGGTTTAGGGTTTAGGGTTTAGTAAACCCTAAATTGTTCGCTGGGCCCCCATATTTTATGAATGACCCGAAGTTGAGCAGAGCATTCAGGTCCCTGGGCCTCGGAAAAGCAAAGCAACCCCTGACGGCAAAGGTCTAAGAGTTTTCGGTCGGTGGGTCAGGAGTTTAGCCCCGTATCAGGTTGTGAGCCCTTAAAGGTTCCTTCTCGAATGGTTGCGGGAATCCTTTGAGAACTCGAAAAGGAACTTGAAAGCCCCAAACCGTCAGGTCGTGATGATGACAACCTCCTGCTTCTGCCTTTTCATCCACGGCTCAGCAGCCGTCTGGGTCTTCACACTGGATGTGGCTGCGGCCTTACTAGATCTTTGTCGTTTAGGGTTCAGGGTTATTGGAGAGGTGACAGGATTCGGGCGACATAGAGGTCAGCAGAAGCCCACAAACTCTACCAGAAACGAGTCTTCTGCCTAAGCACTCTACCCTGAAACCATATCAAACCTCTTGCCAACAAACATTCCTTGCCAAACTAGCTTCTCAACCCCTTTAGAGAAGATATCTACCACGGTCCAGGTCTCAGGTTCGACGCTCGGCCCTAGGCGTGTAGGGAGCAGGGCGGTGTACGGGTTGGGGGTTTCAAGCTTGGGGCTTCGGGTGCCGGGGCTTGGCGTCTTGCAATGCTTCCGGGAGTTCGCTCCTACTCAGCGACCCTAAACCCAACACCAAAAACCTAAACCGGAAACAAAAGCCCACAACCGCAAACCCAAAGCTATGAATTGCTGTGGATGGAGCCCTTCTTGCAGTGGTTCCTTGTGCAGCCAAGCACATTGCCGAGGCATGGGCTTTGGCGATGGTGTTCATCAACCAGTCGCACTCTCGGAGTTCGATGCATTCTGGATGGGGTTGCGATCAGCTCGGATCTTTCTAGGTCCTGAGTGTTGGGTTGATTTTGAGATTTCAGGATATTTCAGGCATGAGGTGGTCCTGCAGTATACTCCCGTGAAAGCAGCAGCCAGTATCTCGAGAATATCCTGGTTGATCAAGGGAGCCCTTGTATTTGAGGGATCCTAAACCCTGCAGCCCTGAACCCCAGCACACATCTTGAGAGGAGATGGACTTTGTGGTAATCTGTGGAGCAAGGTACTTTTGACTGAGGATCCAGTACAAGAAGCCCAGAGTCTGACGGAGTGCAATTTAGAAGCCTGAAGAACACGAGTAGTACTCCTCCCTTAGGGTTCCTCATTCCAACTACAGTATATACAATTAACCCTAAACCCTAAACCCTAAACCGTGGAATTTCCCAGAAAACACACAGCAAGTATTGGGGTACAAACTACACTGGCAGAAGTCCCTGTGGACCGTCGGTGAAGAGCAGCGGTTGCTTCGATGTACAAAACATGGGAGTTTCCGAAATAGGGGTACCACTTTGGGGGGTCCTTATGATAAGGATCTTACTATTTAGGGTAGTATATTAGGGTCCCCTATTTTCGGAAACCCCCAGATGGATCCCAAGATTTCACGGCTGGTGTGTCCGACGTTATCTTATCAGAGCTTTCTGCTCGACGAGCCAAAATCCCATAGACCCTAAATTCACAACCTATAGGGTTTAGGGGTTTAGGATTTAGGGTTTAGGGTTTAGGTATAGTATACCCTAAGTCCTGCTACCCAAGTCTCACGCCCTAAAGCCTGAATCCTGGCAAGGTATGTTTACTTGGCACTCAGCCGCGAGACGTACTTCTCAACAGACAGGCTCGGCAGTTGGGGGCCTTCAGCATGGACTAGGTTCTTCCTATGCTTCGATATGAGGCGTTTGCTATTTACGCGGGGTTTACAACAGGGTTTTGCATAGGATGGAATTGTGCACGTCTTTGTAGGATTTGTGTATCGATCGTTGAACCGTGCGAGGGAAGAACTTGGATTTGGTAAGTGTAGTGTAAGTTTGATATAGAGAAGGTGCGCCCAGAGGTTTCAGAAGCTGTGCTGGCTTCAGACATGTTGGCGAGAGAAGTTTGTGTGAGAAGCAAAAGCAGAACCCAGTGGTGACAATGAGAAGCAAGTCTACAGGGTCGGGTTTCGGGTTAGGGACTGCTTGGCCCTGCCCCTCCGATGACCAGCAAGACTGTTATGACGTGTTTCAAGGCGGCATGACAACGAGGTCCACTCAGTGTACCGAAACCCTGGCACTTTGAAGCCGCAAACCGGTACAGAGCACCTGTAGCACACCTTAAAACTAAGCCTTACAGGAACCCTTCAGCCCCATACACTCTAAACCCGAAGCCCACACTGGCCCAGACGAATTCCACAGGTTGGACGCCGTTGCGTCCCGTGCGCAAGGGGTGCCCATCGCCATGCAACTTGGCATTCTGTTTTGATAGACTTGAGTTTGGCGTCAGCTCCGATATCGAAATCTTTAACCGCTGCACCACTTCATCACACTGAGGCATCGCTTTTGTTCACAAGTCCCGATTGCGGCAGAAGCAATACTTAAGCCGTGCAAGTGAAAGACTTCTCCCGCTATGTCTTGCGCAAGATGTGTGGTTTAGCGTAGAATCGCAAGACTGCAACTGCCATTGCCTTCCAAAGCTGCCAATAAATACACAGACTCCGTTTTCCGAGCTTTCGTTTAGCAGGGAGTGAGACCTGATTTGGCGAAACTTTTGCCCTAAACCTGCTAGTGACGGTGTGGGTCGAATAACTCGTTCGTTGAGATGGCTTGAATCACAGACCTGCCCATTGACGGACTCCTGCCAACTCTGTAACCCCGCATAGCACCAAGCTCGGGCAATAATCGTTTACAGATCGTGAAGGTGGTCGAAATTAGCAGTTTCTTTGTCTACAGTGGCAAGTTCTGAAGCCTCAATCTAGGACAAAGCCAAGCCCCAGACTGTAAGCCCTACACCATCCATCTTAAGTCCGAAACGTCAAACACCCAAAACCTACTTGTCGTTCTGAGCCCCGGAAGATTCTCCCCACAGTCAGGCTCGGCGTTTGCATTCTGCACTGGGCGTGCCTTGGGCTTTAGGCATAGAGCTGAAGAGACAAGAATAAGCACGATAAGAAGTCAATACCCCTTTGTGCTTCGAGTTGTACAAAGCTACCGGGTTTAGGGATTTGGGGGTGTCGGGTTTGGCAGTTCAAGGGTCGCGGTGTTCTAGCCTGGTAACGGCCACCAGATATGAGCTTCGTGGTTTGAGGTTTGCACTTCCATTTTTTTCAGGGCTTCGCATGTCTTATGTATCGGCAACGAATACCGTATTGCCTCACGAGGCGCGCGTGAAAAATCCCGAGCCGAGTCGTGCCCAAAAATGCTGCGAGTGTGAGAAGCAGAAATCATCTGAGCTCAAGTCGCTTATCCTGAACGCTGCTGCATCGCATCAATCGGAAGAAATCAGGGCACGCATGCATTTCCCAGCAATCAGCAGCCGGAAGCATCTGACCTGAGACGACTAGTCTGTGAAGACTTACACTCGATGGGGAAAAAGATTCTACAGCTTTAGCATCTGTCAACGGAAAATCTTGAAAATCGGAAGTGCCGGAACTTGCGAACCCCCATCAACGTTAAGTAAGCCTCAAACCCCAATGCCGGCCCTGGAAGTACGAAGCTTCGAGGCAACGTGCTGGAGACCCTCACGTTTTCCGCTTCTGCGTCTTCCTCGTGATAGTTGCCTTCGGCTGAGCAATGGGTTCTGGATCGAAAAGCTTTCTGGGAGTTGTAGACATCTAGGAGTCGGAATAGATATAGCAATGGTATTCCGCAGTGTTACCCCTAGGACAGAACCGATGTAAACCCCCGGCGATGTGAGGTTCCAACGAGTGTAGTAAGAAGGGTCGGTATAGATAATACAGATGGAACTACACAACAATATCATCCCTGACGAAATATGAAAAGGAAAATCGAATGTTCAGAGGTCCTAGTAACTAGTAACTAGTCCTAGTAGATGGATTGAACGATCATTTTGTGATGCGAGCTGTTGAGGTCATTTCTGCCAACGGCTCCGGAGGACTATCATAGGTTGTGTTGCACAGCACCGTGTACGGGTATTCTTGTTCATGCTAGAAGCCCTGAACAGCTGCTTCCAATCACAGGCCATGGGGCTTGAGTATTTCGACTTGAACCTCAAATCTGCAACACTGACAACTTACACTGACAAGTTAGTCCATCAGACCGACCTATAAATTGGGTCAGAAGCATGTCTCAGTTTTCGGGTTTCTTGTCTGCAGAGTAGTGCGCCTACAACTCTCAGGCTCTTCGGGCTTGGATGTGTCTTGTTTGGGCCACCAGTTTTCGATTTTCTATTACCCCGACCCCCGCCAGATCATTTGATGGGATAAGAACTTCAGATACTCCGAGCCCGGTGTCGTTTGGCCTGCTTGCTTTCCTGCGCTCAGGGCTCCGTGGTATTCACGGTTTCCTTGGAGAGGGAGACGAGACTTGGATGCAGTGGGGCCGTTGAACCTGCAAGTTGGGGCAAAGAAAGCATGATCTCTAGAAATTTAGGTGTTTTGGCATCCTTGTGACAGTTGGGACGTATTCTTTGGGGATCCGAAAATGGTGTAATCTAGAGAACTACGCACATGAGGCCAGGGATCAGCTTAAGGCATCCAGTGCCCAATTCCCCTTGTAGTGTAGCAATGGCGACGTGGATAGGATGGACAATATGGGAGTTTCCGAAAATAAGGGACCCTAATCTAGCACCCTAAATAGTAGGATCCTTATTATAAGGACCCCAAAATAAGGTACCCCTAATTTTCGGAAACCCCCATATCAGCGCCGCGAGCTGCGTCGACTCAATGAGTCCCATGACAGTTTGAGTTGGGAGAATCGGCGAACAGAGGTGCAGGGACAAGCAGCTATTCAAAGGTCTCGGTCTTGCGTTGCCCGGGAGTTAGGTTTCCAGAAGTACCGCAATAAAGCACCAGCGACAACTCAGCCGAGTGTTCTTTTCAAGCCGCTGTCAGCTGTAAGCGGTCATGGCGATCCCATCAGTTTTAAAGGCTTTAGAACCTTATTGAAGCTACCTCAAGGTTTCCAGGCGATTGCCGTACTGCGGCCCTGAAATATCCCAAGCCTTGCGAACAAATCGAGGAGTGCAGGCGCTACTGCAAAGGCCTACATAGTCTAGCAAGGTGTACCCCGAGACCCTATTCTAGTCATTGTCAGGCCACCGAATTACTAGTATTATTACTTGTATAGTTTCCAGAAGCCATATTCTAAAAAGGCCATCGAATTGCAGTCTCAGCATTGGACATGAAATTTCGCCGGACTCGCAGGGTGTCGGCTCATGACTTTGCCATCGCATCTTAGCAGCCTTAGCATGTCTACTCCTCGACTGTTTTTCACCAAAACAAAGAAGCCAGACCAGAAACCCCGAATCGAAGCCTAAACTCAATCTCCGCGAAGACCCTACAGAGCCCAGGAGGGTCTGCGAAAGAGAAAATAGCCGCGACCATGCCGCCAGCTGAGATTTCCGAAGCGCTCAGATGTGGGACCCAGGGCTACGTTGAGGATTTGGTAGGAGTCTGCGGGGGCTGTTGTTTTATGCCTTCATTCCGGATTGGGCATGGCACAGACCTTCATTCTTGTGATTTACAGACTAGACGTATATTACTGAATTACGGCTTTCAAGCTCTCGACATGGCTGATCAAGCCAACAGCAAGCCAGCCGCCGGCGGACCTCCAGGCTCTCTAACCGCAGGTTCTGCAAGCTGTTGCATTCAACCGGCATAGGAAAGGCCGAAACCCTAAACCGCCTAAACCTACTGGCCCAAGTGGTCTTGGCCAGGGGGGTCGAGAGGGACTCAGCATGCCAGTCTTGTTGGGAGAAGAGCATGGTAATGTCGGGAACGATTCGCAGTGGGGTTAGCGTGTTAGCATGTTTTAACATCGACTGAGGAGGTCCTTTGCAAAAAGCAAAAACTTGAGCAACCGATGCATTCGGAGCCCAAAACATCGGTAAACCCCCGTATGATCGGAAACCCAGTTTTCAAGCCAGATATGGATACATACATAAGCATGTACACCAAAGAAACAGCCACGGAGGTGTGTGTAGGTAGTAGTTAGGTAGTTATGTATGTATGTATGTCTGTATGTATGTATGTATGTATGTGTGTGTGCGTGTATATGTATCTATGTATGTACGTACGTATGCATGTACGTGTGTATGTAAAAGCATAAACATGTATCTGACCATGTATGCATGTACCCTTGTATATCCTGCGGTAAATCTGCATGTCCTGTATGTCCCGGCAGAATCATGGCCCAGTAGAAGCAGCCCTTCGACCCTGAACCTTAAACCTGTAACCTAAACCCTAAAACCGGGCCACCACTCCTGGCCGAATGGCCTTCTTACTGGGACCTAGTCTGCAGTCGGAAAAAAGAAAAAAAACCCTAAACCCGAACTGGAGGTTTGGTATGAAGGAAGGACCTATCAGGAGGCCGTGGGAATTCAAGCTTTTGGGCTATGGGAGCCGGGATAACTACCGGCAGGATCCTAAAACTACGAAGCGGTACTTTATAGCAGCTCCTTTAAGGGATCTACTTTATTGGATCCTCAGAAAAGTTTTTTGATTATGGTGATAATAATAGTATACCCCAAAACCTTGTTCTAGTTATTGGGGCTCCTACACCCCGAAATCCTTCTAATAAACCTTTTTGGTAACCCCCTTGCAGAGCCCGTTAAAGGAACCCTATTCTACCGGTTACGGCTTGGATATTATGTTGTGTGGCTGCAGAGGACTGCGGACTCGGGGTGTGGGGGCTTGGAGCTTCGCATGTTCTTGGTTGGGGGTGCTGGTTTAGGGATTGGGGTTGAGGGTTTGGGGTTTAGGGTTGCGACAAGCAGGTGTAGGATCACCAGATATGTACACTCTCCAAGCTTGCTGTTCCCCAGGAATTTCAGCGAAAGTTGATTGTGCACTTTGTCCGTGGTTTCTGCAGAGTTTTGCGGGATACAAGCTCGCCATACCAACAGGAGCTTGCTAGAAGATCCTCAGGTGCAGCCCGGTAATTCATTTAAGACTCCCTGAAGCCCCCAACTGGATCAGTCCGGCATTTGGGTTTAGATTAGGGATTAGGTTTGGTTTGAATTGAGGGTTTGGTGTTGAGGTTCTGCGTTTCAAATCTCAACAGCTACACCCCAAATCACCCGAATATGCTAGCTGGGTATGCCCCAACTCCAATGACCCGAAAAGTGAGATGGGCCTGCTTTAGCACTTCCCGCTTTTATCATCCCTCAAAGGCTCCGAAATACTCAGAGTTCCAGCAAAACCTACAATGCCTTTGTACCGCTCTTTCCCCGACTAGACATGGCAGTCTCAGACCGTGCGTGGCCGTAGCATAGACCCAAAATAGTACGATCCTTGTTGCAAGGGCCCTAGATAAGGGCCTCTTCGGACAAACCGGGCAACCCCAAACCCGAAAGAAGTAAAACCGTTCCAGAGCCCTTAAAGGAGCCTAAATGCCCAATTTCCCGCAATCCGAGTTCCCTTTCCTGTGAGGCTGAGAGGGCGATTGCCTTCAACTGGTGGAATGTGAACCCAGCCGTGGCCTTTAACTGCGACTGTTGAGTACAGCCAGGGCGTAAGGTTTACAGCAGATCGTGGTTTCAGGGAGGTTCATGGGTATAGGGGGTTCAGAACTGAGGTTTTTATCAAAAGTGGTGCTGTCAAGAATCTTGAACTTGTAGGCTTTGGTATTCGCTGGCAAGGGCTGTGATCAAAGCCACCGTCCCGAACTTGAAGCCTGTGAACCCTTTGAGCCCTGAACATGGAGTCGCGGCTTTTCTGGGGTCTGAGGCTGTATAATAGTATTATGGCTATTACGGTATTGTGATATTATAGTACTTTAGTATTATGGCAGTATGATATGATAGCACTGTAGTATTATGGTATTATGATATTATAGTACTATAGTATTATGGCAGTATGATATGATAGTACTGTAGTATTATGGCATTATGATATTATAGTACTATAGTATTATGGCAGTATGATATGATAGTCCTGTAGTATTATGGTATTATGATGTATTGCAGAAGGCATCCCATGCACAACAAGTAAGGAAGAGAGGTTGTTCAGGGTTGAAGGCGGAAGGATTCTTTGGGTTTCATTGACTGGCTTTCTTTGATTTGTTCTTGAACCCTAAACCATAAAATCGAGGGTCCTCTCCCGCATCCAGTCTCTATGTGGTTATACCATGAGATGCCCCCACACCCGATTCTGATTATTCAGGCCCTACAAAACATCCGAGACCTAATCTGCAGAACCGTGAAGGAGAATTCCATACTCGGAGGATCATGAGACAAGAATCGGCTTAAGGTCAGAAGCTGTGGCTTAGGGTTTGGAATTTGGCCTAGTAGGGAACCCTAAACCCTGAAATCCCTTCGGGGATCATCCGATAAAATTGGAACGAAACAGAGAAGATTAGCATGGCCTCTGCGCAAGGATGACACGCACAAATTGAGAAGTGTACCATGTTAAAAACAAACTGAACTCCCCGACAATGTACTTGTGAGGCCACTGCAAGCGACTGTAGAACCCTAAGCTTTACTATAGAAGCCGGAATAGCTTCCAATATTCTTTTTCGGGGTTCCTTATTATGCGTAAACAAGACGGTGGGGTAGTTCTCTAAACTAGCGCCCCTTTTAGGTCCCCCAAAATAGTACGACACCCGCATAGAAAGGACCCTAAAAGGGACACTAATTTAGAGAACTGCCGATATACCCCGACACCCTATTCTAAATATGAAGGCCCCTAGATTATAGCACCATTATGGATCCTTTACAGTATCCCTTATAGACCCCTTTAAAGGAACCCTATTCTAAACATTAAGGCCCCCATATTAGACGCTTCCCGTCATCCGAAGCCTCGCGGGCTCAGGTCTATTGTTTGCGTCATAAGTATGGGCTGCTGGAGGACACTTTGTCATAGTTGGGTAACATTTTACATTTTTATGGGTACTTAAAGCCAATAAGGAACACAAATCTGCATTTTAAAGCCTATCCCAACCATGAACTAGGACAGGCGAAACGCAACCTGAGCGGCTCAAACCTTAAACGTTCAATCCCAAGGCATACAAGTACAGTCCTAAACGCCGAACTCCAAGAGCCAATCTTGAATCCTAAAGCATACAACTTAGACCGCGGGACTTGAACTACAAGCCCAATGCAAGACTCCTAAACCATACAACTTAAAGTCCTAAGCGCTAAACTGGCCCGAGAGCCTTTCCGAAGAGTGTCAGCGACAGACAGATGGAGGGATGAGGAATCGAAGACTTTACCGCTTTCTAGCCCATAAGCCTGCACTATCTAGGAGATGAATGTGTTATACTTCTTTGGGGCTTTTCTGGGCTTTCCATGAACAATATTGCTGAGATTGCCGAGCTGCGAAGGTGGCGCTTCTTGAACCTTTTTGTACCTTGTGCTGTCTTACAACATGGAGTTGTGTTTTGCCAAGTGGTTACACTCTGTGTTTTGTATTATACTGTCTTGACTTTTTTCAGACTGTATTGAGTCATATTATGTTACGTGAATTTGTTTCTGTTGCGCCTCAGCCCCCTGTCGCATCAGCCAACCTAAAGTGCTCCGCAGGGCCACAGGCCACTTAACTTTAAAGCCGCAGAATCCTAAACCTCCGAACGCAGGCTGCCTAATCCTAGGTGTGAGTGCGAAGCCACGCAACTCACGTCCAGGAGTTCACAGTGTCTGTAAAAGCTCTTCCGTAATTACGCCGAATTCAGATGCACGCATAGTTTAGACGCCCTGATTGAAGAACTTATAACCCTGCTTAGCCGTAAAGCTTCTACCCAATACCCGCACACGACCCTTGAAGTAGAAGGACAAGCCTTCTCGCCGGCGTACAGTTCCGTGGCGTGCAGGGAAGAGCCACCTCCAGTCCAACCGGCTTTTTTAGGGTTGGGGCTTTGGGTTGTGGTTGAGGGTTTGGGGCTTCATGAATCCTGAGCCGCTCAGGCTTACGTCCTAAACCAGTGAAATCTTGCACCTTGATGAACCCTCGGAGCTCGCAGATATCGATTTCCGCAGGGCTCCGATTCACGTGTCCATGCTGCACAGTTTGTAGTATTTGCGGGGCTGATTAAGCAAGTCCTACCATGAAGTCAAAGTTCGTTCTGGTGTCGCAACCTGGTTGCAGCGCACAGCACCTCAAAATGAGGCCACCCCCAAAACCCCAGTCCCGCCTGCATTGTTGATCCAGATCACCGTGGTTCAGAGGCTTTCCGAATCGTTCTAATGGTTCGCTCTTGGAACGTCTGCTTTAGCTTGAAGCTTGAAAGCTCCCATCTGGGAGTTTCCGAAAATAGGGGACCCTAACATAGTACCCTAAATAGTAGGATCCTTATTATAAAGACCCCAAAATAAGGTACCCCTATTTTTGAAAGCTCCCATCTCGGGAAGATGAGGAGTTGGGTTGGGAACTCGGGAGAGGTTTTTAAAAGCACGGCCAGGCCACACATGCGCGATGAACTGATCACCTGCTCTGCAGACGGCTGAACCTCTACGTGCCTTCGGCCGAAATGCGACGACTGAATTATCGATAATCTTATAGATTTTGAAACGCAAATCTAAAATATTCAGCTTAATTCAATTATCGTCAAAAAGACATTGAGTTCGACTCTCTTATATAATAAGATCTGAATATATCAGATAAGATCTGTATATGTATATGTAAATATTGTGGAAAATCAATTCAAGAATGTTAAATGGAAATTTAAATTCGTCTTCAGGATCTGTTTGATTATTGAAAATATTTTTCAATTTGAATTGTTCCGATCGTTTGTAGTATATCTTAAATAGAACTCTATGAGATATCTCTTTCGATTAGTTTCTATTATTGATTATTTCTAAAAAGTCATAGATGAGTCCTACTCTTTTCTCATCTAGATTATTTAGATTACGCGTTTGCTGAAAATCCAAGGTTTTTCAAGGATGGCTGCAGGAAAAAGGAGCATTCACCGGCAAATTCGATGATTTTCGTCGATTTGCGGGTCTCTGCCCAACGGAAAATTGAGGTTCGATTTTCTGTTGCCAACTTCTGCTAAGAAATATGTGCCATTTACACTAGGCCGCGGGTGGATCTTGGGTTTTTCTTCTTCTTATTCTTCTTGGTGGTGGCGCTGTTGTTGTTGGTGTTGTTGTTGTTGTTAGCGAGAGGCAGATAGAGAGAGAGAGAGAGAGAGAGCGAGAGCGAGAGCGAGAGAGAGAGAGAGAGAGAGAGAGAGAGCGAGAGAGCGAGAGAGCGAGAGATAGAGAGGGAGAGAGGGAGAGAAGATGATAAATCGGCTGGAACCAGGTCTTGTAATTGTTGATGTTGATGTTACGTGTGTTGTTCTTCTTCTTGGTGGTGGTGGTGGTGGTGCTGTTGTTGTTGGTGTTGTTGGTATTGTTGTTGTTGTCGTTAGAGAGAGGGCGAGAGGGAGAGAGATAGGGAGAGAGGGAGCGAGGGAGGGAGAAAGAGAACGAGAGAGATGAGAGGATGAGGAACGAGGGGAGCTAGAGGACTAAATTCCAATAGGATGATAATTCTATTATTATTAAACGAATATTTGATGATAGATTTCTTGAAATTTCATTGATATTATCTTTCAATATATTATTTGATAATAGAGATTATATATTTTTTCTTTATCGAAATACGATCTTCTTATTAATTCACTTATAAAATAGATAAACTTTCGAATTATCAATTATTTTTTAAGTAAATCTTTGATAATATATATTAAGAAATATAGAAAAAATTCTTATAGATATTAAGGTATATGAAATAATACGAACAAAATCTAGCGTTCCTATCTCTCTTTCTCCTTTAAAAGGGCGGTATTGGGGGGCCTCCCCGTGAAAGATTATGACCGTTGGATCCCTATCTAAATTATTTAGATTCTATATGATAATTGATGCTAGAAAGCAAATAAAGGTAATAAATAGACGATATCATGATATCGATTAACTGATAATAAGATAATATTATATCGATAATAAGATAATGATACGATAAGGACGCAATAATAATATGATAGAATGATAATTCTGAATTGGCGTATATTTTGGGGATCTGCTTACGCGAATATCATCGGTAGATGGACGACGGCTGCACGATAGATAGATCGTAGATGCGCGACGAACGCCCATCTATCATAAATCTATTATAATGCTTAAATAGAATATAGATAATAGATCTCTATCAGATAAATAAATATCATATAATAATAGATCTCTGACAGATAAATAAGCATCATATATCTATTATCTGATCATCATATCATCGCCATCTATCGATTTCGGGGCAAGATCGGGGGAATTAAAGCTAGATGGATTAAGATGGACGAGCATCCAAATTTATAGGAGATCTTTCTATTATTATTATTGATATTGATGTTAATATTATAATTATTAATTGGGAGGTCTGTGGGGTCTGCACAGGGTTTGGGTCTATGATTTCTGAGTTTGTTGGGTCTCTGAGGTCTGTTCAATTTGTGGGGTCTGCCAGATCTGCTCTATTTCGAGGTTTGTGCCAGGGCTTATGAGATGATAAACGCCCTTTGGGGATTTCTCCAACCAATTCAAAAATTGGTAAAATATAGCCTCGCGCCACAGGGACGTTTGCGAGTGCTGACGATACTCGCCGACTGGCCCCTGGGATCGCGAAACCCGCATAGAGGGGGTAATATTTGCGAAACGCGGCGCGTTCCCAAAGGCCTCCGGGCGAGGTCTCGTGCGACCCAATGGAAAACGAGGAGTCGATGAAATAGGATCGGCGAAAATACGTATCATATATGAAATTATAGATTGAAATCTTTTATAGATCTTTCAGATCGTATAGATACTACAAATATTCAATATATCCTGCTTTCTATAGTGAGAATAAATTATTTGGAATATATTGAAAAATGAGGCGGGGCGGGAAAGGTCTTAATATTGACTCGTTCTTCTATGGGATATTATAGAATGATTATCTACGAAGTTTTGATTCATATCGAAAGGGATGATATCGAGAGGTTGAATATTTATGACGCTTGTCTATAATGCCGAAAAATATTATATATGATATTTTCGGTTCTATATAGTATCGTGTTTTTATAAGAAGAATTCCGCTAGGTGGGCGAGACAATCCAATATCTAAATCGGGCAATGTTCGGTCCCCGAGTACTTACGTCAAATATAACCATGAGATTCAATTTTATGTTATCTAAATATATCTCAATCTAATAGAACTCCATTTAGATATCTCTATAGAAATAAATCCATCATTTTTCTATCATCTTTTTCAATATCGATATCAATCTTCTGATAAAAATCAAATATAATGAAATAACCACCCTATGATATCTAAATAGAAGTGCCTCCAAAGATAATGCATATATAATAGAATCAGATATTATATTTGCACGTGGATGCCACGAATCTCTTCTACTTAATTTCATATTCTCACGAGCTATTCTTCATTCTCTGTCTCTCTTATTCTTATTCTCTCTTATTCTCTCTCTTATCTTCTCTCTTCTTCTCTTTCTCTCCTTCTCTTTCTATCTCTCCCTCTCCCTCCCATTCTCTTCCTCTACCTCCTCTCTCTCCCCTTCTCTCCCGCTCTCTCCCTCTCTCTCTCGTTTGTTCTCCCGCTCTCTCTCCCTCTCTCTCTCTCGTCTCCTTCTCGCTCTCTCTCTCTCTCTCTCATGGTATTTCGTACACTCGAGGTGCCTTTCGTATCGGTGGCGTCGGTGTTTCGTGCGTGCGTAGGGGTGTCGAGTGAGTTTTGGATACTTCCCCCGCCCAATAACAGTGACCACAATCTGAACCACAACGAAAAGCACAAGAAAATCTAGTGAGTTCACCCGTTTTCCAAATATGAAAAATGAACAGCCAGGAGACTTCAGTGTGAAACCTAAATCTTTGNACAGTGACCACAATCTGAACCACAACGAAAAGCACAAGAAAATCTAGTGAGTTCACCCGTTTTCCAAATATGAAAAATGAACAGCCAGGAGACTTCAGTGTGAAACCTAAATCTTTGACGAAACAAGTCCCGAAACCATGCTTCCCCTTCCGGTAAAGTCAAAATCTGCCGAACGCAAGGCCCGGCACAATTTTCGTTTCCAATTAGTCACTGGACTGCAACCCTCAACTGAAAAGAAATCCTAAACCCTCCCAAAGCAGCAAGCATCAGTTCTTCAACCCGCCACTATCTGCCTTCGGGCGAATTCCGAAACTCTCGCCGATTTGCTGCAGAAATCCTAAACCCTCGCAAAGCAGCAGGCATGTCTCGCAGGGCCTCCCAGCGCTTCCCAGGCCTGCCAGGGCCTCCCTCAGCGTCCCTGGGCCTCCCAGGGGCCCCCAGGGCCTCCCCAGGCCTGGTCAATCCTGGGTTCTGTTGTAAATTGGAAGTTTTCGTCCAGTTTGTGCTTTTCCTTGTGCTCCAAATCGCAAAATAGTTGTGCTTTTCTTGTGCTGGTTCTTGGAGTTTGTGGTCGGGTTTGTGCTCTGGGTTGCAAAACAGTTGTGGTGTTCTTGTGTTTTTTTTTGTGCTCTAGTTTGTGCTTTTTCTTGTGCTGGTTTTTGGAGTTTGTGGTCGGGTTTGTGCTCTGGGTTGCAAAACAGTTGTGGTGTTCTTGAGCTTTTTATTGTGCTCTAGTTTGTGCTTTTTCTTGTGCTGGTTTTTGGAGTTTGTGGTCGGGTTTGTGCTCCAGGATAGCAAAACAGTTGTGCGTTTCTTGTGCTCCCTTTTGCATTCTAGTTTGCANGTTTGTGGTCGGGTTTGTGCTCCAGGATAGCAAAACAGTTGTGCGTTTCTTGTGCTCCCTTTTGCATTCTAGTTTGCAGCTTTTTGGGCAAACTGCTGGCCTGATCCAAATTTTAAGCACAGTAGATTCGCGGTTCCGGAACTGGCCTGGCCTGGCCAAGTAGGACCCTGGCCCCGCTGGCTTGGGGCCAGGCAGACACCAGCATCCAATTTGTTCTACCCTTTTACTATTTGCCTTCGGGCGAATTCCGAAACTCTCGCCGATTTGCTGCAGAAATCCTAAACCCTCCCAAAGCACCAAGCATCAATTCTTCAACCCTCTACTATTTNTTGCCTTCGGGCGAATTCCGAAACTCTCGCCGATTTGCTGCAGAAATCCTAAACCCTCCCAAAGCACCAAGCATCAATTCTTCAACCCTCTACTATTTGCCTTCGGGCGAATTCCGAAATTCTCGCCGATTTGCTGCAGAAATCCTAAACCCTCCCAAAGCACCAAGCATCAGTTATTTCCGGAATTCCGAAGCCCCTTCAAACAGAGCCGGTGCCAGATTCTGCATTCTGAAATCTCGGTTCCCGAAATCGAGAACCAGCTGAACAGTTGGGGCCACCAAGATTTCTATATTGGATACTCGGAATGCCCAAACCTGCTGAACAGATGGGGCCCCCAAAATCTGGAAACTCCAAATGCCAAATTCTGGATTCGAGAGCCTGGGCTCCCGAACTCCCAAACCTGCTCAACAGTTGGGACCCCCACAAATTGGAAACTCCAGAGGCCTCCAAACAGTTGTGCTTTTTCTGGGTGGCTGTATATAAGGGAAGTAGTTTTCCACTGTTATTGGGCGGGGGAAGTCCTCAAAGTGAGTTAGTGATTTCCCGAGATATTTAAGAAAGGGGGAGGGGATGTTTCTAAGATATTCAGATTTCCATCTATTTCCGGCAGGTGCTACCCTCACTACTATCGTAATAGAAACGAAAGCAATTCTACGCTATCTTTCATAATTATGAGGCCGAAAAATCTTTCATTCGGATTTATAACGGATAGATAACGGATGTACGACCGATATACGACGGATATACGATAGATAGACGCTCGCTACACGCCAATAATACGAAAATTTTTGATTTTTGACGACACTTCTTTCGACCGCAGACGCACGACGAATACACGACGGCTATACGACAGATAGACGCTCGCGACACACCAACAATACGAAGACGTTTCGACTTTTAACGACGACCTTATGACAGATGGATAGGGGCTGCGCGATGTGGGTGCGACGGTGACGGCAGTGCGATAGACACACGATAGACCGACGACCGAAATACATTCGTCGCTACCATCATGTCCATTTCGCGTAGTAGTCATATGATCATCGCATGCTCGTCGCGCCGTCGTCATATTAATATCGCATAATCGTCGCATCGTTATCGCATCGTCGCCGCTGCGTCCTCATCACACCGTCGCCGAGCCGTTGTAACATCATCGCCGTGCCGTCATCGCAATATCGTCGTCCTAAGACGTTCCTGGCCGTCCAAGCCCCTCCTCTTATACTAGAAACCGTATTCCATATATCTTCAGAGCTTAGATAAACCTTAACTTGCATTCTAAACCCCGCCTCAATACAGGTTCCAAGCCTAAAATAAAACATAAACCGTCAATCCTAATCCCCCTAAATCCTTGTCGATTCGAAATCTGGTAAATTCAATTATTTAAATGAAAACCCAAACCCCCCCCCATCTTCCGATGGAGACAAGAGAAACCCCCCAATTCCTCAAAAGGAGGCACATCAAAGACCATAAAGGAGGGAGAGCCGAGGCCGCAGAGCGAGCATATTAAATATTGAAATGTGAATATTAATTAAAGTCAAATGAATAATTCGTATAAATACTATTATCTTTATATTTTCAGATCTAATCTATTCTTATATTATAATTTCTAGGTATATATATATATATAGATTCTATCATTATTAGTATTCTTAATATTAAGAGAGTTTCTAATATTCATATTTATTGATATTTAATGTTCTTATAAATTGAATCAATTTATATATATATACTACATATTTAATAATTATTCAGATGAAATTTGTATATTAGATTTATTACATCTAATTTTAATTTTCCTAAAAAATCATAGTCTTTATTAGATTTTAGGTTTCTTTGTTTTTACTCTTTCTTATCATTATAACAATCTGCATTCTGATAACTTTCGATTATTCACCGCATATTTCATTCCCGATATACCACATCATCATCTTCCCCGTCATCCTAGCCACCATGAACATGTGAAAATTTAGGGTTGTGATCGTTTTTTATCTGCATTATCATCACCAGAATAATCATCATGTTTTTTCACCTTCATCTTCCTCAGCATTATGATCAGGATGATCATTATCAAAATGCTCCTCTTGAACAGTCTCACCCTCCACATTCACCGTACTCCTCATCATAGTAATATTTCTATTGGACCATACACGAACACAGAAAACCCAAAAGAAAAGGCATGGAGTTCTACACCCAAACCATGTACTTAGGAAGATTCATACTAACCACCATCAGAAGCACCATAATTACGATCCTGATCTTCATCTTCATCAGCCTCACCATGCTCATCACAAGGATCACCATGCTGATCGTTGCTGATCTTCATGTTCATCAGAACTATAGAAATACTCTCACTTGGAGCACTCTACACATCATGATGCCCATTATCATTCTCACGGCCATGGAAGTACGAAACCTGGCCGAATAAAAGCTCTTCACAAGTCGCGGGGTATGCTTCCGCATATCGATTCGGACAGTGACACCCTTTTGTCTCTTGCCATGCTCAGATAGTCCAATTCTGTGGCGTAGAGATTCGAATGAGTGCATCTGCCACAAAATGCTGCACTGGCAAGCTTACTTCTTTTGGCGCGCGCCTGAGAAGCATNGAATGAGTGCATCTGCCACAAAATGCTGCACTGGCAAGCTTACTTCTTTTGGCGCGCGCCTGAGAAGCATCAAAAGGCACTGCACAGAAGGCAGTTGTCCCTGTGAGACATATGGACCCGTGCGTTGTCTGGGAACTGGCAACCCTTCGTGTGGATCAGCCGTCGTCCGGGAGGTATTGCCAGAGCTGAGACCATGAACCAAGCCATTCAGTTGCCAAACTCCCAGCGACGATGGCAATATCAACATCATCGGACAGCGACGTCGAGGATGTTTTGGTCTCACTGGGTGCAGCAGGTATAAAAAGCAACACCGTAACTTTCCAGCCAGAAAAGCAACCATTAGCGACGAGTTGGGAGATTTGTCGTTTCTTTGCCGACATCTTCTTGCTGGCCTTCTTCTTCGTGCCGCCACAGTCAAGCAGCACTAGCCGTTTGGGAGCTGCACAAAACCAAATGTCCGCCAGCGGGTGGCCCTCCTTGCCTTCCAGTCCATCGTAGTACAGCGTATGGCGTGTGAGACTTTGGAGCGCTCTAGCCAATTGAAGTTCTGAACCTGTTGCAGACACTTTCTTGAAAAGCCTCCCTGCCTCGAGCTGCTCAAAGGACAACATGATACTGGAGCCGTTTGGTAGACGCAGAGAATCCCTGCATGTCAGGGCACACAAAACTGCGCGCTCCAAAGGTGATCCAACCAAGACTTTGGCGGGAGCCTTTCTCATGTCCTCAAGAAAAACATCGCGAGATCTCCAAAAGCATGATGACTGTTCGGTTTGGTTTAGTGGCTGGACGTAGAGCAATCGGAACAGTGGTAAGCACAGGCGCTGCCCGGAAACAGAAACCAGTGTTGGCATTGCCTCTTTTTGAGGTGCGTCTGCATCTTTCATGCCAGCCACCAGTTGTCTGACCATCTTGGTATCTAACGGATTCTGGCCCTTGTCCCAGGTTAGGACTGCCTCAAACGTTTCTCCGAATTTGGCAAGGAACTGGCTTTTTTGCTTCTTTGCGCCATTCTGCAACCATGTGGTCAGCGACGAAAACCCTTTTCGGAGTTGAGAGTCTTGTCGGTGCAATGCAGTCGGTGATTCGGCATCAATGCAGAGACTAACCCAGAGCAAGCAACATGCCCACACCCTCTGTTCGCTAGCTGTCCAGTCCGCAGGCTTCCCATACATGCTGAGNGCAGTCGGTGATTCGGCATCAATGCAGAGACTAACCCAGAGCAAGCAACATGCCCACACCCTCTGTTCGCTAGCTGTCCAGTCCGCAGGCTTCCCATACATGCTGAGAATGTCTGGACAGAAATGCAGCGCAACCTTGTCTGCTGCTGCCCTCGCGAACGGCAAGGCAACTCGAGCTAAAGCTGACGTGTTTCTGAAATCATCCGGCGGCAAGCTTGGCGGCTCGGTGAATGTGAGAATCACTCTCACAAAGTCGATTGATAGCAGGGCTTGTAGCGCAGCACGGCGAAACTGTATGGCGCGGGCATCTTCGCCTTCCCACATCTTCTTGTGCTCATCCAGGTGTATCAAGACAAGCTTGCGCTGTGGCCTGATTTCATCTAACAAATTCTTGATCTGAGCACGCAGCTTGTCCTTGTCAATGTGAACGGCAGTACCATCAGTGATTGACGTAAACCACTCCGGACGCGGACTAGTCCTTACGTATTTTCCCTTTTTCAGCTGCGTCTTGAGGCAGTCCCACATAAACGCTACTCCAGCTAGGTCAGGGTCTGTCATCTGGCTGTGCATTTTCTCTACCATTCCCACGCTTGGTCCCTCATGGCGCTGCTCTGCATTGTTGTAGAAGCTCATGTAGAGGTACAGTCCAAAATCGCCATTTGTGAGAAACGCTGGCGAAACACTGCTGGTCTTTCCATATGCCCCGGGAGCAGTCAAATAAGGAGCCACAAGGCGGCTCGTCGTCCCGGGCACGTTCGCGAGGAGACTTCCCAGTGTCTGCACGTCCGCCTCCTTGCCGAAGTAGAGCAACTCAAAAAGAGGTAATGCCGTGTTATCCACTTCCCGAACCGGTAGGGTGCTCTTGTATGTATCCCAGTTCTGCAGCATGCAGATATTACCGTTCTGCATATCATCATCAAACTTAGACTTTAGTGCATCCTCCACCCAGGAGGCGGCCGAGGACCCAGCTGGCTTGCGGATCGTGTACTTTGGTCCGTACGCCCCGAAGTTTGTCAGTTCGTCCGCAACATCCTATACTACACTGCAACAACTAGCCCCGGACATCCGAAAGAGCAAAACAACGCCTAACGGATGATCTTTTGGCTGTGCCAAAACCTATCCCGTCTCCAACGCTTGTGGCCCAGCTTCCCCAACACTAGAATGGCAAGGAATGGCAGNTGATCTTTTGGCTGTGCCAAAACCTATCCCGTCTCCAACGCTTGTGGCCCAGCTTCCCCAACACTAGAATGGCAAGGAATGGCAGGAAACAACAACCAAAGCAAACCCATCCAGCAGGAAAACTGCATAACACATAATAGGACGCAAAGCTAGGAATGCGTGGCTGGGCTCACCCATCCGCTTCATGAAGCTGCCGAGTCGAATCACGTCTGCCACAATGCAGCAAGTGTCCAAAAGAAGGAAGTGCTGTGGCAGTGCTGTGCTTTGCAAACGTGGGATTTCCTGGTTCTGTGGATGTGATCAGGGCAGCCCCACAGACAAGATTTCCCGGGCTGTGGGAAATCAATCAAACCACACACAACGACAAACGGCGTCTCTCCATCGCAGCCGGCCTCACTGCCACCAACACCCGGTAAAACACGAAGGACAACCAGACTTGCGTGAAACCTGAAGCAGCCAAGAGCCCTCTGCTCCGAAAGCCCCTCCCACTCCCCGAAGTGCTGCAAGCCAACACAGTGGAGACAGCCCAAAAGGGATCCTTGCTGAGAGGAAAGCAGCACCCCAAAAAGCAAAAACGGTGGACCGCACGAAAAACGCACGACGACCAAGAGCCCCGGGGACCTGATGAGGCAACAAGGATTCTGGTCAGTAGAAAACCGCATCTATACAAGGCAGGGAGAACCCCGAGGGAGAAAAGCCCTGGCAGCGGTGAGGCGAAATGCAAGACAATCTATCGTACAAGCCCTGCACCCTCCTCCCAACCAGACTGAACCAAAACAACCAGCCCCAACAACCAGAGCCCTGGACTGAGTGCTACAAGCCAAAGGCAACATGCCCACGCAGAAGCCCCCGGCCGGCACTCGTCTTGCCGGAACCCCACTGCTCTTCAAAGTCCGCGTGCTAGAGGCAAGCACTAAGAACCCATGGGTTGACTCCCTTGACTTCCCCCTCACGGACGAAGTAACCTGAACGTCGAGCCTCAAACAAAGACCAACCGCAACCTGGAGAGCGAGCGCAAAGCGAGCGCAAAAGAGCCCCCCCCCCACCTCGAGCCTAGGACTGACACCCCGTTCCGAAGCCTCGGCAAAACACGAAGGGCAACCAGATTTGCAAGAACCTAAAGAGCCAAGAGCCCCTCCCGCTCCCCGAAGTGCTGCAAGCCAAAACAGTGAAGCTTAACGACGGGGGAATCCTTGCTGAGAGGAGAGCATGACCCCAAGAAGCAAAAACGGTTGGACCGCACGAAACGCACGACGACCATGCGNCCGAAGTGCTGCAAGCCAAAACAGTGAAGCTTAACGACGGGGGAATCCTTGCTGAGAGGAGAGCATGACCCCAAGAAGCAAAAACGGTTGGACCGCACGAAACGCACGACGACCATGCGGGAGTGCTGCAAACACAGCAACTAAACTACAGCCTGCTTGGCCCCCACCGTCGGGCTCGCTGTGCCCGACCCCAACAAATCACAACAGAAAAGGGTGGCCAAGCCCACAAGCACAGATACAGTAACCTGAACCTCATACGCAAGAACAACTGCAGCCTGAGAGCAACGCAGACCCTCACCTCTAACCTCACTGCCAGCACCAACACCCGGTAAAACACGAAGGANCAAGAACAACTGCAGCCTGAGAGCAACGCAGACCCTCACCTCTAACCTCACTGCCAGCACCAACACCCGGTAAAACACGAAGGACAACCAGACTTGCGTGAAACCTGAAGCAGCCAAGAGCCGTCTGCTCCGAAAGCCCCTCCCACTCCCCGAAGTGCTGCAAGCCAACACAGTGGAGACAGCTTAACCACAAGGGGATCCTTGCTGAGAGGAAAGCAGCACCCCAAAAAGCAACAACGGTGGACCGCACGAAAACGCACGACGACCAAGAGCCCCGGGCGGGCAGGAGTGCTACAAGCCAAAGGCAACATGCCCACGCAGAAGCCCCCGGCCTGCACTAGTCTTGCCGGAACCCCACTGCTCTTCAAAGTCCGTGTGCTAAAGGCACCCAGACTCCCTTGACCTCCCCCCTCACGGACACAGTAACCTGAAAGTCGGGCCTCAAACAAAAACAACCGCAACCTGGAGAGCGAGCGCAAAGTGAGCGCAAAACAGGCTGACCCCCCCACCTCGAGCCTAGGACTCACACCCAGTTCTGAAGCATCGGCAAAACATGAAGAGCAACCAGATTTGCAAGAACCTAAAGCAGCCCAGAGCCCTGTGCNCGCAAAACAGGCTGACCCCCCCACCTCGAGCCTAGGACTCACACCCAGTTCTGAAGCATCGGCAAAACATGAAGAGCAACCAGATTTGCAAGAACCTAAAGCAGCCCAGAGCCCTGTGCCCCTCCCACTCCCCAAAGTGCTGCAAGCTAACACAGTGAAGCTTAGCGACGAGGTGATCCTTGCTAAAAGGAGAGCATGACCCCAAAAAGCAACAACGGTGGACCGCACGAAAAACCCACGACGACCAAGAGCCCCGGACATGCAGGAGTGCCACAAACCAAAGGCAACATGCCCACGCAGAAGCCCCCGGCCTGCACTCGTCTTGCCGGAACCCCACCGCTCGGCAAGGTCCGTGTGCCAAAGGCAAGCACTAAGAACCCAGGCCACAGTAACCTGAAAGTCGAGCCTCAAACAAAAACAACCGCAACCTGGAGAGGGAGCGCAAAACAGGCCACTCCCCGAAGTGCTGCAAGCCAACACAGTGAAAGCAGCTTAACGACGAGCGGAATCCTTGCTGATATAGCTGTAAGCTTGTGGAGCTGTTTTGAATCAAGCACGGGATTACCAGTGCTGCTGTTTAGCTTTGTGTCTTCAGTGTCTGGCCCATACACCTGTTTCCACAGATTTGTGTTCGAGATCGACAAGCCGGTATTAGCACCAATGCTCTNCAACAACACAAGTAACTGACGCTAGATACGTTTGCTGATGTTTGCTGGCCCAACACAAGCAACGACATGCCGTACAAGCAGAGTTAACAACAAGAAACAACCCCACGAATGCTCCTCTCTGCAACCTCTCACGAAAAGCCTCATGCTAAACACTGCTGTTCAAGCCGGGTCGTCCGTGCACTGAAGACACCAAGAACAAACCGAGAAGGCAGTGTGGGGACAGCTCAACGAGGAGGGGATCCTGTGAGATTCCGGTCTGACACGAAAGGCACGAAACCGACGAANCGGGTCGTCCGTGCACTGAAGACACCAAGAACAAACCGAGAAGGCAGTGTGGGGACAGCTCAACGAGGAGGGGATCCTGTGAGATTCCGGTCTGACACGAAAGGCACGAAACCGACGAAACCCACGAAACCCATCATGTCACGAACCAGCTCTGCTAAAAGGTCCCGGCCTGGAGTCCGCTCGCTGCCGTCGGCGGCGCCGAGCCCCCGGTAGCTTGCAGCTGCTTCACCAGCAACGTCGCAGGGCCACGCTTCATCCCGACGTCCAGTTTCAGCTCTTGAGCCGTAACACCGATGAGCACTTCACCTGTCACTGCCTCATTTTCCAACCGCTGGGCCGCTTCCGCTGCCAGCCCTTCATCGAGACCTTTGGCTTTCAGCACGGCTTTCGCCCAGTCACATACCTGCAGCGCGGACTCGAAACTCAAGCAAGAGACATTGCCAATCGCCTGCTCCACTGTAAAGTTCTTGATCTGTTCAGCTGTCTTTTGCAGCCACTCGTCCTGCAGCAATCGGCACAGCCTAAGCGATGCTCCAGAGTCGGCCAGCCTTCACGGAGCCCGCCTGATCGAAGCCTGCTTTGGCCTGCAGGAGCCAAGCAGAAATGCGACGCGCGCACCAGCAAAAGCACAAGCTCCCTGAAAGTGCCTCGGTCGTCGCCTCTTCCACCTCTTCCACCTCATCCTCATACTTTGCTGAGGAAGCCTCCAAACATGGACTGACAACGAACAGANGAGCACCTACATCATAAGCACCAGACAAGTTGAAGCGGGTCAGAAAGGCAAAACATGGCAAAACCTGCTTTTGGGGCCTGGAGTTGCAAAGTGCTGGCACGAACACAAGCTGACTGACAACCCAAACACCTCAAGCACCTAGGCCATGAGTGCACGCCTTCTTCCCGGTAATCCCCTTCTTGGCATCTTCGACCGTTTCAGTGGTCTGTGATGNTGGCACGAACACAAGCTGACTGACAACCCAAACACCTCAAGCACCTAGGCCATGAGTGCACGCCTTCTTCCCGGTAATCCCCTTCTTGGCATCTTCGACCGTTTCAGTGGTCTGTGATGGGGCAGCCTGCTTTAGCATGCTTTAGCGTGAGTCACAAGAAACACAACACGACAAACCCTTTTCGCCTTGACGTCTTCATGGTCTTCGGCCTCACCACGGTCCAAAGGGCCATCATCCTCAGCTCTTCACGACATAAGCTTAATACAAAATTTCCTCTCGGTCTCGGCTTCCCACCTTCGCCCTGCGTGCGACGAGAAAGTTGCGTGCCCATATTCCCGGAGGAACCGACCTCGCTCTGGCTGGCGGATCTTCGGCACTCCATGCCATACATCACATCCCACCTCGGAGACGGCACAGCCCCCGCTCCAAGCAAAGCCCGCGCCGTCTGCGTTGCTCGCCTGAAGGCTCGGGAAAACCTCTAACGCTGTTCAAAGCGCTGGTCTTAGGCTCTCGCAGCCACACCAAGAACAGCGCTAGTAGCACCAGCACGCGCCCGACCTTGCGCGATGTTGCTGGAGGCCTGCTCATGGCGGCAGTCGTCCTAGCTGTCCTCTGGCTCGAGCAAAAGGCAATCTGCATGAACGAATGGTCGAGCTCCACCTGTTTCAGTTTGACTGCTGGTTCATCCCTCCAAGCCAGCCTCTTGACTGGGTGAGTTACNTCTGGCTCGAGCAAAAGGCAATCTGCATGAACGAATGGTCGAGCTCCACCTGTTTCAGTTTGACTGCTGGTTCATCCCTCCAAGCCAGCCTCTTGACTGGGTGAGTTACCTTAGCTGCAATGCTTTGTTGGCCACTTCGCTTGGCTTCTTTCTGTTGCTGAATCAAAACAATCGTGACCTGTTTCGGCTTGGACACGCTTGCCCAGCGCGTCACGGATCGGCCCTGTGTGAGAATTTGTGTTGTATGAATGGTCAACGCTCCCTAGGTTCAGGGCTTCGAAGGTGTATGTTCTAAGGTTTAGGGGTTACGGTTAGGGTTTAGGGTGTTGGGGGCCTTCGACCCTAAACCCAGAACCTTGACAGGGCTTAGGCAAAGCAACGACCTGCCCATGTGCTGTCCACAGCCTCCCACACAGGCAGCCAAGAGCTTCTCGACCGGACTGTCCTGTGTCGGGGGAAGACTTAGTTAGGCGGAGGGTAGGGGTTTTTGGGGGGGTGTTCTGGGTGAAGGCCTGCCCGCAACCCCGAGTGAAGGGCTGAAGCCCTGCAGCCCGCAATTGCCGGTGAAGGGGTGAAGCCCTGCAGCCCGCAACCCCCCAATAAAGGGCTGACGCCCCGCAGCCCGCAAACCCCGAGGGGTGAAGCCAGGCAGCCCGCAAACCTCGGGTGCAGGGGTGAAGCCCCGTAGCCTGCAAACTTCGGGTGAAGGGGTGAAGCTCCGCACCCCGCAAACCCCGGGTGAAGGGGTGAAGCCTGCAAAATTCCGCAATTTTCTGTCAAAAAACCCCCTTCACCCCCCCTTTGGGCCCCCACCCTTCACCCCCNGCTCAAGGGAAAGGTTATGTTTAAGAAAACTGGTGCACTCGGTTTGCAGAGACAAACCGTTGAGTTCAAAAGAGAAATAAAGATTTTATCCCTGCGCTCCGCTCCGGGACGAAAATCTTTCACCCGCTGCGACCGCCAGGATTTCATCCCCTGCCCCACGTTTCACGCACACTCCTGTTCAGTTTTACGGCCATGGGTTCGGCCCTTTCACACCGCGACATTCGCTCAGTTCCGGCGCCCCTCTTCCCTAAACCCTAGACCCTGCCTCCGAGCCACCAGGGGGAGGACGAAGATACGAGCAGCTCACGAGCACCTTGGCAGAGAAAAGGGTCGGGGGTCTCGGGGAAGGAACGGACGCAGCACTCCTCGACCACGCAGCCGCGCAAAACACTACCTCGAAGCAGAAACCCTTCACTAACCCCACCTCTGCTGGAAGCTGTCGAAGAAGCCGAAGGTCACGAAGCGCACCTGGTCGCAGGAGAGGGGCCCGGGGTTCCGGGAGGGGAGGGAGGGCACACACTCTAGATTACGGGAGGGGTGAGGGGGGGGCAGCAGCACGGGGCACTCCTGACACCTACTGCAGCACACACCTCGCAGCCTCAGAACCCCTTGCCTGCAACCTCCAAAAAACCCTGATTGCTGTCTTCGTTAGGTGCGTCTTGCCAGGTCCTTTTGTTGCTAAACGAGTTGCTGCTGTTGCCTGCTGCCACTGCTGCTCACGCTTCGAGGGAGCGAGCGCGGCGCTAGCACTCCAACAAATATCAAACAAGCCCAAAATCATGCAGAAAAATCCATGCCAAAAACTCGTGCAAAACGAACAAACTGCCGTTTTAGGGTTTAGGGGTTAGGGAGTATAGGGTTTAGGGAGGGCTTGAGCCAAACCTGTACACAAGAGTTGAGCCAAACACTGTACAAGCCGCTGTACAACGGGGAAGGCTTGAGCCGAACCTGTACACGAGGACTTGAGCCAAAGCTGTACAAGCCGCTGTACAACAAGACTCGACCGGCGAAGGGGCGCCCGCTCGGGCGACGACCTTTTTTCCGGGCGGGTTGTTCAAAAGATGGACCGGTTCGTCGTGAACCCCCGGCCCAAGCCGCAGCCCAAGCCTAAGCCCAAGCCAGCGAATTTGATGGAGGAGGTCATCTCGATCAAGCACGACGAAAGCGTGGTCGAGAACCCATGTTTGCACACAGTGGCGCGGGAGTGGGCGGCTCGACTGGGAGTGTCCCCAATGGCCGCGAGTCAGATGATTGTTGGCTTCTGGCAGCTGCCCGCTAGGCCCTATAAGCCTCAGGAGAGCCCCCCGCCTGAGAGGGTCTTTCTGGCCGAGGAGGCCCTGGTTTCAGACCCGATGCAGGCTTGGTTCGAGTCGCGCGACGTCTTCGCGTGCAGTCGGACCGTCGCGGAAAAGAAGCAGGGCCACCGGTGGCCGAATTTCCAGGGCGTGTCGCTCGACCTGCTGGGGCGGACAGCCATTGAAGTGGTGCGCGAGTGCTTCTGGCCGCTGCGCCAACACTGGAGGAGACAAGTGTGGCGAGTGCTCGGCGTGTGCACGCACTGGACGAAGAGCTACCAGCAGAAGTGGGATATAATCAACAGCGTCTTCGCAAGCCACGCGGAAAAATCGGCTCGGAAAGCTCGCCCGACGAAGGGGGGCCCGCTCGGGGGACGACCTTTTTTCCGGGCGGGTTGTTCAAACAAGTCACCATGAGCTGAGCTCAGCAACGACAAGCCATCAAACTAGCAGCCGAGGCCGGGGTCAGGGCGAGGACCTCGGCGGCAGGCTCAGAAACCCTTCC